>MCJB01037907.1:74407-134562 GCA_002018475.1 Nicotiana obtusifolia | reverse complement strand
TATATTCTTAGTTTGTACACTAAAAATTATAACAAACAAAACTATTAAGAGAACCAAAATAATAAAAATACTACACTAAAAGAAACAAATTAAAACTGACAAATTAAAACTAGCAGAATACATAATATAAAGTCACAAAACACACAACACTAATACAGGTCGTTCGCCCACCCCACACTTAAATAATGCATAGTCCCCGATGCATTCAAAATATGTAAAACAAAGTAGGGTGAGAAGAAACTCCCTGTCAATCCGTGCCGATTTCCTCGGAATCCAATTCAAAAGGCACCATCGCCATTGGTCCGGTCGCGCCATCGTCATCATCCCCCTCGGTATCCGAGCCCTGAACTGTGTTGGCTTCCTCTGATGGATGCACAGGGCTGCCAGGTGCAATCCCTAACATCTCCTTGGAAGCGCTGGATAGATCATCTCGCAGGTGCATGCGCTCCTCATCAGTGATGCTGGTTCTGCTTATGAGCAAATTGAGAGCGTTATATATATACTTGTTGAAGTTCTCTTCACGCTCCAATCGAGCCGCTGGGGTGAGCTTGGCCGACGTTTCCATGACAGCGGTGATATCCATTAGCCCTGCTGGAACCTCCATAACCTCGTTGTGCCCAGGGTACTCGGGCACTCCCAAAAACCGCATATACTGCGTTAGAAGATTTCCGAAGAACAACCGTCAAATCTGCCGCCTTAATCTGCTGCGAGCCATTTCATTGAGCATAATCTCAGCGATGTTGATAGGTCGGCCGGTCATAAGTGAGAAGATAAGACACACTCTGGCTCGAGTGCAGTCACTGCTGTGCTCGGCAGGCATCAGTCTGGCCTGCACAAAGTTCTGCCACACCTTGGCGGTGTTGTTGAAATCTGCCCTCACCATGGAGAGATGGATGTTTCCTTGCTTTCTCAGCCACTTTGCATTTGAATCGATGCCACACAAGGTGTGACGTATCAAATCATATGGAGGACTCTGAATGAGGCGTTGCAGTCTCCGTGGGTCGGCATTCTCAACCCCTAGATAGTCGCACAATGCTTCTCTACCCATTGGCACATCGGTCCCTCGAACATGGGAGGTAGAGCTATGATGGTTCCAGTTGGCATAAAGTTCACGGACCAGACTCAGATTGGCAGGCCCCGGGCAGTCCAAAAATTTTCCATCCGTGAAACACGCAGTCTGGCGAGTACGTCTGGGAACCACCTTTCTAAAGCAGTTGTGTTAATGCCCATCTCTGAAACATAGCGCCCCGTTGGCACAAAATTTTCGATACCACATAACAGTAGCATCATTAACCAACTCTAAGTGAGGCCAAGGCCTAGATGGGACTCGCTGTGAGCCCTCATCCACCTGCTTTTCCTTGGACTGTCTCCAGGAGCCCTCTCCCTGTTTTCGCTTCTTTGGAACCGGCGAAGTAGCGGAGCATTTTCCAATGCCTTTCCCTTTAGTGATGTCGTCACGGGCCATGGTGTCCTGCAACACGAGCAAATATGAAAGTGAGCAAAGTGTAATACATATACTGTAAGCACCCAAGTCATTAATTGACCCCACACTTAAAAGCGAAGCATAAATACAAGTGTCGCAATGCAAAACTATGGGTACTCAAGACTTCCCCATGTGACAAAATGAATATTGATCATGGCAACATGAAGAAGCAATAACGACAGCTAAAGGTAAAAAGCTCGGCACTTTCTATACTAATGCTAGATTATACTACACGAACTAACGTATACACTTATACAACATACATAGGCATAAATATTAATATGTGCGTCGTCCAAGTGCTAACCCCCTAATTGTAAAAATCGCCCGAGACACCCCACACTAAGCCCAAACACCTATACAAGTGTCGTCGGCTACTCAGACTGCACCGATGCCTAAAAATTCTCATTCAGGCATTTATACAAACATAAGGTGGGCATGTAATATGTTCTTCAAATTCAACAATGGTGAAGTATAGTGGCCCTCCCGATTTTTACGGAGTAGAGGGAATTCTAGTTTACTACTCCGATAACAATAAGAACCAAACAATTTTTGCACAAACATACTACCATGAAAGTGAAGAGAAGTAGAAGATATGGGGAATTTTTGGGGTTGGGAACATGAACATGAACATTAATGATAATACATTGAAAAACAAACGAGAGGAGAAGAAGAAAAAGAAGAGACTGAACACATACCTGAAGATGGAGATGATAACAAGTGAAAAATCTGAAAATTTTTTAGAGAAGTAATAGAAGAGGAACACAGGCATAGGAGGTAAGTTTTGTGATTGATGTATGTTTGAAATCGGGTGGGTTGGGGATGTAAATGGGTATTAATGTTAGTGAAAATGGGCTGTGGGTCGGGTTTATCGGGTATGGGTCAAAATTAGAATAAAAAATAAAGAAGAAAAAATACTTACCTGGACCCCCCCCAGCTGGCGCCTCGCGCCCTCCCTGCCGCTGGAGGTCTTGGACCTCTCTGTCTCTGGCGCCACAGGCAACGCTGGGCGCTGGCCTGGGCGCTGATTTCCGCTTTTTTATTTTATTTATTTATTTATTTTGAATGTTATACAACTTATGTGTACTACAACATTACATCTAATAATTTTATACCTATACCTCAATTGTATTCCCCTTCTAGTCTAAAAGAATAAGACAAGAAGTTAAACTAAGAAAACGATAACAATTGGGTTGCCTCCCAACAAACGCCCGATTTAACGTCACGGCACTACTGAATTTCTTGCTTATTCATTAGCGAGCACAACCTTGGTTTTCTCCCGGTTAATCAAACCTCCCCAGTAGTGCTTAACTCTCTGACCGTTCACCAAAAATTTCCGCTCACTATTCAAAGCACGTAGTTCGATCGCACCATACAGAGTGACCCTCACCACTTCAAACGGACCTGACCATCATGATTTAAGCTTCCCAGGAAATAACCATAGTCTTGAATTGAATAATAATACTTGCTGGCCTGGTTCAAAGTGGCGTGGCTTGATATGCTTGTCATGCCATCGGTTTGTCTTCTCTTTATATAATTTGGCATTCTCATAAGAGTGTAGCCGAAACTCATCCAATTCATTCAACTGCATAAGCCGTTTCTCGCCCGCTGCCTCAAAGTCCATATTCAGCTTTTTGATTGCCCAGTATGCTTTGTGCTCCAATTCAACCGGCAAGTGGCATGCTTTTCCATAAACCAATTTATAGGGGGACGTTCCAATTGGTGTTTTGTACGCTGTCCTATATGCCCAAAGAGCATCATCCAGCTTTGAAGCCCAATCTTTCCTGTTTACGCTCACCGTCTTTTCTAAGATTTGCTTGATCTCCCTATTTGACACCTTAGCTTGGCCGCTTGTCTATGGGTGATAAGCTGTAGCAACTTTGTAGCAAACCCCATATTTTGCTAGAAGGTTATTCAATAGCCGATTGCAAAAGTGAGTTCCTTCATCGCTGATTAATGCCCATGGAGTCCCAAATCTGGAGAATATATTCTTTTTCACGAACGCGGCTACTACCATTACATCATTTCTAGGTAAGGCACTTGCCTCCACCCATTTCGACACATAATCAACGGCCAACAGAATATATTTGTTCCCTCTGGAAGGTGGAAACGGTCCCATAAAGTCTATCCCCCAAACATCAAAAAGTTCCACTTCTAAAATGTTGTTTAGAGGCATCTCCTGCTTCCGTGTGATTGTGCCCGTTCTCTGGCATTGATCGCACTTTTTAACAAATGCATGAGCGTCCTTGAACAAAGTTGGCCAAAATAGACCGGACTGTAGTACCTTAGCTGCTGTTCTATCTCCTCCATGATGGCCTCCGTAGGGTGACGCGTGACAATTATGCAGTACTTACTCCACTTCTTCCGGAATACATCTCCTCATCAACTGATCAACACACTTCTTGAATAAACAAGGCTCATCCCAGTAGTAGAAATTCACATCATGCAAGAATCTCTTTCTAGCTTCAGTCTTGATTTCAGGAGGAAGTACGCCGCTCACCAAATAGTTCACATAGTCAGCGTACCATGGGGAAGACTAATGAGTGATAGCAAAGAGATGTTCATCAGGGAATACTTCTTTAATCTGTCCATCTTACTCTACATGATCATGATTTTCCAAGCGGGATAAATGGTCAGCTACTTGATTTTCTGTCCCCTTCCGATCTCAGATTTCCACATCAAATTCCTGTAACAATAATACCCAGCGCATTAATCTAGATTTAGACTCTTTTTTCGTAAATAGGTACCTGATAGCTGCATGGTCGGTGTGGACTATGACTTTTGTTCCCACCAAGTAAGCTCGGAATTTCTCGAAGGCCCATACTACTGCTACAGCTCTTTTTCTGTGGTAGTGTAATTTTGTTGTGCATCGTCGAGAGTTTTACTTGCATAGTAGATGGAGTATAACACCTTATCCTTCCGCTGGCCCAGCACTGCCCCGATGGCCAGGTCACTTGCATCACACATGAGTTCGAATGGTAAAGACCAATCCGGTGCTACGATGATAGGAGCAGTCACCAACTTCTTCTTAAGCTCTTCAAAGGCCTGGAAGCAAGAATCATCAAATTTGAAAGATACATCTTTTTCGAGCAACCTGCACAAAGGAGTGGCAATTTTAGAAAAATCTTTAATAAAACGTCTATAGAAACCAGCGTGTCCCAAGAAACTCCGGACACCCTTCACTGAAATCGGTGGAGGTAATTTTTCAACCGCCTCCACTTTAGCTTTATCCACTTCAATATCGGTCCTGGATATTTTGTGACCCAAGACAATGCCTTCTTGCACCATAAAATGGCACTTTTCCCAATTAAGCACCAGATTTGTTTCTTCGCAGCGGGCTAGCACCTTGCTTAGGTTCTTCAAGCAGTCATCATAAGAAGACCCAAAAACTGAAAAATCATCTATAAATACTTCCATGAATTTTTCCACCATATCGGTGAAAATAGCCATCATACATCTTTGGAACGTTGCTGGTGCATTGCATAGTCCGAATGGCATTCGCTTGAAGGCAAAAGTGCCATAAGGGCAAGTAAAGGTGGTATTCTCTTGATCTTCTGGGCATATGAAAATTTGGTTGTATCCCGAGTAGCCATCAAAGAAACAGTAGTACTCATGTCCGGCTAACCTGTCGAGCATTTGATCAATGAATGGGAGTGGGAAGTGGTCTTTGCGAGTCGCTTTGTTGAGCTTCCTATAATCAATGCATACTCTCCATCCCGTAATAGTTCGAGTAGGGATTAACTCATTCTTCTCGTTCTCTACGACAGTCATTCCACCCTTTTTAGGCACACACTGAACTGGGCTGACCCAATTGCTGTCAGAAATAGGAAAAATGATACCTGCGTCGAGCAATTTTATGAATTCCTTCTTCACCACTTCTTTCATTATAGGATTCAATCTCCTTTGCTGCTCTACACTGGGGCGGTGTCCATCTTCTAGAAAAATTTTATGCATGCAAAAGGATGGATTAATCCCCTTGATGTCTGCTATGGTCCACCCAATTGCCTTTTTATATTCTCGAAGGACTCTAAGCAATTTCTCTTCTTGTGTGCTGGTCAAGCTGGACGATATAATTACTGGCAACGTCTCAGAATTTCCCAAATAAGCATAGCGCAGATGCGCTGGAAGTAGTTTGAGTTCTAGCCCCGGTGCTTCCTCAATAGACGGCCTGGGAAGGGTCAGAGTGACAGGCCTCTCCAATTCTTCAAATTTCCTAAACCCTTGAATATAATTGCAAGACATGTCCAGTATTTGCTAGATTTCTCCCATCATATCATCTTCATTAAATTCTATATCCCCAATCAATATTCGTTCAATAGGATCAACTCGGCTCATGTAAGGCACTAATGATGTGGAAGCATTCTCCACCACCGAGATCATTGATAATTCCTCATAATGGGTTGGCAGCCGGAGTGCTTTATAAACATTGAACACTTCTTCTTGATCACCCACTCTTATCGTCATTTTTGCTTCGCAGACATCAATAATGGCGCGGCCTGTGGCTAGGAATCGACGCCCCAAAATAAATGGGACGTCCTGATCAGGCTCGTAATCCAGGATGATGAAGTCAGCAGGGAATATGAATGAGCCAACTTGGACCAGTACGTCTTCAATCACTCCCTCCGGATGAGCCAGGGAGCGATCAGCCAACTGTAATATAACTGTTGTTGGGTGTAGGTCACCCAACCCCAACTGTTTGAATACTGAGAGCGGCATCAAGTTTACTTGCTCCAAGATCACATAGAGCTCGTCCCACGGCATGTTTCCCAATAGAAATTTGGATGGTGAAGCTACCTGGATCCTTCAATTTCTGTGGTAGCTTACCTTGAATTCTGGAACTACACTCCTCAGTGAGTGCCACAGTCTCAAACTCAGTCAACCTCCTTTATTAGCCATAATATCCTTGATATACTTTACATATTTAGGCACTTCTTGTAATATATTGACCAACGGAATGTTGATTTGCACCTGCTTCAAAATATCAAGGAACTGTTTATACGCCTCATTATCCCTTAGTTTTTGCAATCTTTGTGGGAATGGAGGTGGTGGGCTTGCAACCAGTTGTGGGGGTTGCTTAGCCCCTGCCTCTTCAGTCGGCTTCTCTGTGTCCTTGGCTTTTTCTGCTGTTGACTCTATAGTGGTCGGCTTCTCATTAAAAGTCACCTGCTTCTTCTTTTTAGATTCTACTTGTTCCAGTTGTCTCCCGTTTCTCAATGATACAGCATTAAGGGCTGCCCTCGGGTTTGCTTCAGTGTCACTAGGTAGAGCTCCAGCTGGTCTAGTATTTTGAGCCCCGGCCAGCTGTCCCAATTGGCGCTCCAGATTCCTTACTGTTGTGGTGAGGGTTTGGTATTCTGTTCTGAACTATTTATTGTCTTGCACCAGCTGCTTCAACAATTCATTTGTATTATCTTCTACCTGTTGAGGTTGCCTTTGCGGTTGATTAAAATTCCCTTGCGGTCTAACATGATTCTGGTTCTGTTGATTTCCACCCCATGAAAAGTTGGGATGATTCCTCCAATTCGGATTGTAGGTGTTCCCATATTGTGTATTTTGATTCAATGGCCCTGTCACGACCCGGATTTCCCACCCTCGGCGTCATGATGGCGCCTACTAGTGAAAGCTAGGCAAGCCAGTCAATCGGACTAATTACCACGTTTCTATTTACGAATTCATTACATCATAAATGCATCAACTGAAAAGTAGTAATTCAACAAGTGAAATAAACACCAAGTTAGTAATTTACACAACTATCGCCAATAAACTATCCATTACGGTCTACCCAAGATCTGGTGTCACAGTTTCACAGACTATTTAATTGTACTACAAGCAGGGTCTGAAGAACTTAACAAAATGCTGTTTCTGGACTACATAGAAGAAACAGATACAAGAAATGGACAGGGGACTCCAAGATCCGCGGACGTCTGCAGAACTACCTTAGATCACCTGGAAATCAGAGGCTGGAAGCTCCCTACTGTTCGTAGCCTGCGGCACTGAGATCTGCACAAAAGAGTGCAGAGCGTAGTATCAGCACAACCGAACCCATGTGCTGGTAAGTGCCTGGCCTAACCCCGGCGAGGTAGTGATGAGGCTAGGACCAGACTCCAGATAAACCTGTGCAGTTTTTTTAAGCATATATGTATCTACAGCAGAAGATAAAATACATAAACAACTTAAACAGGGAAAAGAAAACATACATCAGAACGGCAGACAAATAAAGCAAAAGGAATCATCAAAGAGTAAGAAGGAAAAACTGCAATTCAGCTTTTAACACAAACGAAATGAAATACAATCCACCCTTTTTCCTCCAGTAACCTCTTGTTGCAGGCGTGCAACCCGTTCCCACTTACAGTAACCTCTTGTGGCAGGCGTGCCACCCGCTCCCATATACATCACATCCCGTGGCAGGCGTGCCACTCCCTCCCACTTACATTATATACTGTGGTAGGCGTACCACCCGCTCCCACTTTCATATTATCTCGTGGCAGGCGTGCCACCCACTCCCACTTTCAATATATACTGTGGTAGGCGTACCATCCGCTCCCACTTTCATAATATCTCGTGGCAGGCATTCCACCCGCTCCCACTTTCACAATATCTCGTGGCAGGCATGCCACCCGCTCCTACTTTCATTATCACAACATTCACAAGAAGTCCCGGCAAGGGAACAAAGCAACATAACAACTTCCTAACAAGGGAACAAACAACAGCAAAACAATCATCCTGGCCAGGGGGAAATTCAGCTATAACCAAACCAAACTTGAAGTCTATTTAGCTCAATCAATATCAGTACTCAATTACAGTCAATATCCTACAACTAACCTCCCAACCCAATTATCATTTCGTTAACTCTAGACACGACTTTACTAATGTGACACTAGACCCTTTAAACTTCTAACGGACTCCTAAAACACTACCCACGATTTTGACACTGGTCCTTTTCGACTCCTAACAATTCTTACTCAACTAATCTAGTTGACCATCAACTTTATGCCGAATAGAAGAAACTTTGTGGTAGGCGTACCACCCACCCTCAATTCACAACATCTTGTGGTAGGCGTGCTACCCGCTCCCACATGCAACACATCATAACAATTAAAGGAAAATATTCAACAATTTGAAATAGTAGTCACACAACGATCAACCATATACAACCCACGGTCATGCGTGACACCAACATATAGACACCCGTCACCATGCCTATACGTTGTTTTCAAGAAGGAGCAATTTAGCAAACAAGACACGATTTCTAATCCCTCAAGCTAAGGTTAGAACGAACACTTACCTCGCTTTGCAACAACTTCCTAGACTTCCAACAATTCCTCAAGCCCAACCTTTTATGGGTACTCACGAACTTTAGGTGGACACAATCGAGGCTAACGAGCTGCAACTTGGTAGGGTGTCGTAACTCAGCTGAAATCTTGGTACGATTTGCAGCAATTTTGGGCTGGGTCTTTGGTGTTAGAGGGTGGGGTTTCTTGTAATGAATGTTGGGGTTTGTTTTCAAGGTGATTTGGAGGTTGATTTGCTGGGGTTTGAGGGTGTTTTAGTGAGTTTTTCTGAGGTGACTGACGAAATAAGGGGGTTTTTGCATGTTAGGGTTCCTAGTTCCTATTTATTGTGGGTCGAAAGTTGGGACAAAAAAATAAAATTCCAGGTGTCCAGAATGCGATCGCATTCTGGTCGCAAACTCAACATGCGGTCCGCATTTGGACCGCAGTTCTGGCATGGCAGTTGGCCAAAACTCTGCCTCATTCTATGATCTCACTGTGGGATTTGCGGTCCGCATTTTAGAAATGCGGTCCGTATTTCTCACCGCATTTTTGAAACTTTTCCAGTTCTCTGTTCCACTCTGCGATCCAGGCAGCCAAATTTGCGGTCCGCATTTCGGACAACATTTCTATCATGAACCTTTGCCCAGAAATCTGCCTAAGTATGTGACGCCCATGTAAGATATGTGGTCCGCATGTCTGAAATGCGACCGCATATCCTGCATTACTTACCTTTTTGAACTCTTTTCTTAAATATTGGATTCTTATGCCTTATACCCTGCAAAAATGTTAAAATTGCATAATTACAAAGAGGTATTTGTACTTAAAACAAGCCAAATCTAGACAATTAGTATTATGTGTGTTTCTACGACACATCGGGCCGTTACAGGCCCCTTGTTCTGTTGTCCCACATAATATATAGATTCCGGATTTATGGGGCACATGTCACTTGTATGGTTGTCACCACACATCTCACAGCACAAAGACATCTGTTGTACCTGTTGTCTCGGTTGCACCTGTTGCATCGTCATTCTGTTCATTTGATTGGCCAGTTTTGCCATCTCTGCTCTCATAGCTGCAAGGTCATCCAGTTCGATCAACCCAGCTCCCTTTGGTTTAATTGCTCTGCGTAAGTCATCATCCCGTTGCCAATTATGATCATTAGCCGTGAAGTTGTTCAGCAGGAGTTGGATTTCGCTATAAGGTTTGGCCATGCAACTGCCTCCACAAGCTGAGTCGAGATTCATTTTTGAAGCCTCATCTAGCCCATCAACAAAAGTATGTCCCAAAACCTCATCCGTCTGGCAATGATGTGGACAATCCCTAAGCAGCTTCTTATATCTTTCCCATGCTTGCCGAAGAGTTTCTCCTTCACGTTGTTCGAATCCCAGAATCTGGCTTCTTAGTGACTTTGTCTTTTTGGTGGGAAAGAATTTGATTAGGAATTTTCTGGCTAGATCGTCCCATGTGTAGATAGAATTTGAAGGCTCCTTTTGCAGCCATTCCTTTGCTTCCCCCAACAGTGAAAAGGGAAACAGTGTCAACCTCACATAATCTTTGGAAACACTGGGATAATTGTAGGTATCCGTGATTTTCAAGAAATTCTGAATATGCCTCTGTGGATCTTCATGAGACAGTCCCACATACTGCCCTGTAGATTGGATCAGCTGCACCATATATTGTTTAAGTTCAAAGTGCCCCGTGATTTCAGGTTTGACAATTGCCTGAGTCATGTTGGCAAGATTGGGTCTTGCAGCTTCAATCACCGCTCGTTCAGCATTACCTGCCATCTCAATTGGCTGTGGTTGAACTACAATGTCCAACTCTCTGTTAATTCTAGTTCTGGTTCTACCTCCCTCCGTACTCTGTGTAGTGTTCGTTCAATTTTTAGATCGAAAGGAAGAAGATTGTTTGCGCTTCTACTCCTCCGCATTCAATAGAAGAGCCTGTGTCAATGCAAACAACGTAAGCCGATAAGTAAACTTGAACAAATAACAAATATAAGCTTAAGTCGGTAAAATAGCAGATTTTTAAGTCCCCGTCAACGGCGCTAAAAACTTGTTGCTCCCTAACGCACACGCAAGTATACGCGGTCGACAAGTAATATAGGATTTAGAGTCCAGATATCGTACCCACAGGAACTTAATTCAACTACTTACTAACGCACAAATATTGCTATTCAATCAAGCAAAAGTTCAAGTTCAATATCTTGATTATTCTAAACTACAGCTCTAAATTATAACTAGATTATCAAAGAACAAATTAATTGTTGTTAAATCAATAGAGACAAATATTCTAGGGTTGTGATTAATTCACCAATCCTATTGTGTTCTAATTGACTTTCCCTTTTATATAATTCACTTATGGTTGCTAATTAATTGATAAACGTTCTCATAGCCTTCTTCCGAAGTACTACTCGCCTATTCTCAATAGATTAACACCTATATTCCTATGGAATAAATCTATCAAGAATGCAATAAAAACACGATATTCAATTAAGTATGGTGATTAAGTATATTCCTATCCTAACCACGAATCTGCCTCCTTTAAAGGTTAAGAACATGTTTTCTTCAGTTCTTCTCTAATCTAAACATGGTTTTTCCAATCACAGCATAGATAGTTGATAGAACCTAATTGCTGGCCAAACAATTAAGCAATTAAACATAGAATTGAAGAAACAACCATAATCATGAATTATACTCAAGAAATCATTAACTTCGAACAACAATGGTCATGGCTAATCACAACCCCAGAACAAGGGGTGATTAGCCACTCATGATAAAAGCAATCAAAATATCAAGTCTTGAATAAATTGTAAAAATACTAGAAAGGATGAAGAACTGAGAATCGATGCTTCCGTGCGATGTTTTGTTGTGTTTTTGCCTCCCAAATCACGTATCCCCTTCCTCTTGGGTTTGGATGTGTTTATATAGGTATTGGGAAGAGGTAGGGTCAAAAATAGTAGAATCCTAGACGAAATAGGCGAGTTCCCGCCCTCGGCGCCCTGGGTGGCGCCAGGCGCCCACCAGGGCGCTGTCTCCAGTGGCTTTCCAGAACTCACTGCCTTCAGTGCCACAGGTGGTGCCAGGCGCTGCCTGTGGTGCCCACTGCTCCTTCGCCTGTTTTTGTCTCGTTTCAGCTTATTTCTTGCTCGTTTCTCCCCCAATTGCTCCCGACTCATTCCTACACATAAAACACTTTAATTTAACATGAATCGCAGCAATTAACATCCTAATTTCATAAAACAAAAGCCAAATATGAGGTGATTTACTTAGAAATATATATACTTTTATACCAAACATCACCTGCACATATGCGAAGGAGGTATCGCTTTTGCGAGCTGGGGCCCTTCTTAAATGTGATGCTTTTGTCGCAAATGCGACTTCTGCATGCTAGGACACCGATCGTTGTGATCAGTGGTTCGTTTTTTTGATGTTCGCAATTGTGAACAAGACTGCAGTTGGGTAAAAGTGAGAAATTTCGGTACTTAGCTTATTTTACACCATTTTTCAACCCAAATCTCTCTAGAGGCAAATTTTGAAGAGGATTTTCTTCCCAAGTTTATTAGTAAGAAACTTTAACTAGTTTTCAATCAATTTAAGTACTTTTCTAGGAATTTAATCATCAAATTAATGAACTTCAAATTAAAAATTAGGGGTTTTGGGTATTTAGGAATTTTATCAAAAATTGAGATTTAAACCTCGAATTGAGGTCGGATTTCGAAATAAATCACATAACAGGGCTCAGGGGTGAATAGGTAATCAGGATTTGGTTTGAATCTCGAATTTCAACCACGTGGGCTAGAGGTTGACTTTTGTTGACCTTTTCAATTTAGTTAAAGATTGAACCTTTTTCATTCGTGGGTAGTTTCTAAAGCTTGTTTTGAATTGTTTGAACGATAATTGGCTAGATTCGATTGGTTTGGAGGCTTGTTCTAAAGGAAAAGTCGTGGTTAATTGTTGATTTGATTCCAGAAAGAGGTAAGTGTGGTGGTTAACCTTGACTTGAGAGAATTAAGACTTGATTGGTCTATGTACTACGCGATTTATGTGTGGGACGACGTATATACAAGGTGACGAGTGTATATGCGTTGTCATAGATATAAGCATGCACGATGGACTATTAATTATGTATTTCAATTATAGACAGTCCCTTCTTTTATGCCATGTTACTATTCATGTCATGCCTTATTTGTTACATGCTTTTACTTGCTAAATTGTAACGACCCGACCGATTATTTTGAGCATTTGCATTTCGCATTCGATGGTTTGAGGTCATGAGTAACTTCATATGATGTATTATGACTTTCTTGTATCGCCGGTTTTGGTTTTCGGGTGATTCGTGATTGATTTGGAAGAATAATTCTCATCTTAGAAGCTTTAAGTTAGAAGAGTTGACCAAGTTTGACTTTTGTGTATTTGACCTCGGATCGGAGTTTTGATGGTTCTGTTAGGTCTAGATGGTGATTTTGGACTTGGGCATATGCCCGGATTTGTATTTGACTGTTTCTAGAATGTTTTGACGCTAATTGGCGAAAGTTGACAATTTGAAGGTTTGAAAAGTTCATAGGTTTGACCGGAATTTAACTTTGATGATATTGGATTCGGATTGTTGTTCTGGGAGTTGGAATAAGATCGTTATGTCATTTGGAACTTGTGTGCAAATTTGAGGTCATTCCGAGTTGATTTGATATGGTTCGGAATGAGTTTTAGAAGTTAAAAATTCAAAAGTTCATTAAGTTTAATTTGAGGTGCGACTCATGGTTTTGATGTTATTATGTGTGATTTGAGGCCTCGACGGTCCGTGTTATGTTTTGGGACTTGCGGGTATGCCCGGACGGGGTCCCGAGGGGCTCGGGCTGAGTTTTAGACCATTTCTAGGCCCTTTTTAGCTGCTGATTTTTGGGTACAGGGGTGTGAATCGCGATCACAGACCTTTGGGTCGCGTTCGCGAAGAGCAAATTGCTGTTTGGGCCTTATAATCGCGATCGCGGAAGCCTCTCACGCATTGACGTAGAAGATTTTCTACCGTCACTGTGCTGACTTCGGGAGCTTTTATCTTGCAATCTATAAGGAATTTTGAGGTGATCCAAAAATGAAAATTGTAGCGCTTTCTGTCTAGTTTTCGAAGAAGCAAACTGTTTGTTATTTGGAACTTTGTACAAAATGTTATGGCCGCTATACTACAGGCTGTCTGGAAAGAGTTGGGAGTGGTTAATGGGATTTGTTCATCGCGATCGGGGGGACATGGCCGCGATTGCGAAGAGTAAAAAACTTTTTTTGAATCATGATCACGAGGTTGGTGACCGCAATCGCGAAGAAGGACCACGGGCAGTGCATTAAAACATCAAATTTCGGGATTTTGAGTTCATTTTCTTCACTTTTTAGTTCTTGGAGCACAAGTAAGGTGATTGTGGAGGAGATAAACACACAAATCTTGAGGGTAAGTAATTTTATCTTTTTTTTGATTATATATTTAGTTTTTCCATGGATTACACCTAAATTAAGGATTTGAAGAAGAAATTGTGGGGTTTTGTCTAAACTTTTCTAAAGTGAATTCTTGAGTTTTGAACGTCGATTCGGAGTTGGATTTGAATGAAATTAGTATGGTTGGACTCTTAGTTGAATGGTTTATCAAAATTTATGATTTTTGTTGGGTTCTGAGGTGCGGACCCGGGTTGACCTTCTGGTTGACTTTGACTATTTGATTAAAGATTCAACATTTTTTGTTTGGGCTTGTTTCCCTTGGCATTATTTGATGATTTTGTGTTGCTTTTGGATAGTTTTGAGCTATTCAGAGGTCAATTCGTGCAGGATCGAATTTCTAGAGTATTGTTTGGCTTGCTCGGTATTTGATTTGACTTGTTCAAGGTACGTAACATTTCTAAACTTGGAATTGAGGGTAATTATCCCCGGGAACCATGTAATTTGTGATGTGTTGAGGTGACGCACATGCTAGGTGACGGACGTGTGGGCGTGCACCGTGGTAATCATGATTCAAGTTGACTTCTATACTAGTGCTAGACTTGTTCTGCTATCATATCCTGTTATATTCGTGTTTTTCCCTACTTGTTGATTTACTTGAGTTGTGATTCATGTTAGAAATCATATTTAGGCTATGTGTTTATTTGGTTCAGACCTAATAAGGCTATCTGTTCTTTTGAGTTATCCGATTTAACTGTAATTTTACATTCAATCATGGTTCTTCATTTACATATCATATCTCAGTCTCTGTTCATCATTCATTGTTACATCGCATGTTATCATAGTTTTTCCATATGTGGAGTTTTTGGGATGAGTGGTATGAGATTGTGAGTCCTTGATACTTGAGAGGTTAATGACTAAGGTGGGCCTTAGAGCCGTGTTGAGAGTGTTGTTGTGGATCAGGTTACATGCACAGCAGGCCATATTGGCTTCTTTATTATTATTATTATTATTATTATTATTATTATTATTATTATTATTATTATTTCAAGAACTATAACATATAAAGGAACATAAGTGGTTATAAACCAAGGAACAAAGTACATTACTTTGTTATGCAAAGAACAAATCTCATAAAATTCTTGGGAAGAGGAAACTATGGCAACTACCGAGGTCGTGGTGGAAGAAGTAGTTATACTACTCCCATCCCCGTTATAGAAAGGGGTGGAAAATTACTTACCAATGAGAAGATTTCTCATGAAAGAGGAGAATCTTCCTCTAGCTCAATCAATGTGGAAGATATTCCAAAGAATAACCCGTTATACGAACAAATACAGGCTTATTTAGCCTCACAGAAAACACCCCAAGGTGATACTTATGCGGCCATGGCAGTCGAAAACTCTGATGATATCAAAAGTTATGAAAAGGTGATGAAAAAGGAAATGATATTTCCTTTAGAAAACCACGATTTGCAGTGGAAAAATGAACCTTGGAAGATATTCCAAAGGTATTTAATTGAGAAGTTATACTTCCCAGGAAAATCATACAAAACTCGTTCATATTACGAGAATATTCTGATAAGTTCAGGCAGTGCTGAGATTCAGCACTTTCACGGTCATACCCCTAAAATAAATACTTACAATTTTTCTAAATTGATTATAAAGCAGATTATATCTGCTGAAGAATGGGGAACCTACACAATCAAGGAACGTCAGGTTATACTTGACAACAAACATTTTAATTATACTTATTGGGATTATATCTAAGCCTTCTCTGATGTTCTATACTACAATAATGATAGACATAGACATACTTGGTTCATAAAAGTATGTTGATGAATGGTTACAATTATCCCCAGATATGGACAATTTATATCGGCAAGAACATGTATGTTGGCCTGAGAAAATGGGTCAAATTTATTTCTTTTTGGAATTTTCTGTTCCATGGATTTATAAATGGATCCCTGAAGTTGGTTATACTGACGAAAATATTCCTTGTTTATATCGGGTTTATTTCAATAATTTTTGGGATAAAATGATGAGAATAGATCCCAAGACTGATAAAATGCACGGTCAAGAAACGGTTGATAATATCAAAAAGGCAATCAAATCGTACAAGGAGAAAGCCAAGGAAGCTATGATAGCAGATGTTTCTTTCAAGTATATTGCCAGGAAGATTAATTTCCAGCAGAATAATAAAGAACAGATGATCGAAGAATATCTGAAAGATGTTTGTAAAAATTTGTTACAATCAATTGAACAGGAAGCTGATAAATCGGACATTTCAATAAAAAGTGATGCAGGACATTCCTTTAATAAGGAAGATAATATGATTAATGACTCGCAAAGCGAAGAATCATTAAAGGAAGTTAACATCCAAGACGTAGAAGATTTTCTAAAAAAGCTCAAGGAAAAAGAAGTAAAAAATTAAACAGATAAAATGGTGGACCCCACAAGTCATAATCGTGGGACCCAGACAGCGATAGCAGTCACTGTACACTGATATGTGTACTGTAGATTAATGTAGAAATACTGTACAAAGACTTTTCTTTAAATAGAGGCCTTCGCCTCAATTGTAAAGCAGAAGAAATTTTAGTTTTCTTTCTTTCTCTAGTTTTGCTCTGCCTTCTCTCTAGAACAGAAGACAGTTCTTTGTAAAGTTTGAGTTTCTAATTTTGTATATAGAAAACTGATAAAGCTCAAGTTTGAGCACAAAGTGCAGTTCTCAGGTACTTCTATTTTGTTTTTCTTTCTTCTTCTCCTCCTCCGATGGCCAGGCTTATAGTCGGCTAAATCCATATCTATGTTGAATACGATACTTCTTAGCTTCTTATTAATGATGAACTAGACTCTATTAAAATCAAGAGACTCTAAATATGAATAGTTAACTTATATTATGTAAATCTTTAGCTTGGTTCCGAGATTGTGGTACAGTCGTGCTATCTACTGCAGACTTCAGATTTGCCTTAGTGGCTACGTCTAGCATCTGGTGATAAGGCCGTTTATTTTGAGTTGTTTAAGGCCGTTGAGATCCCAGTGAATCCTTCGGGGTATCCTAGACACAAGGTCTGACGTCACCGCAGTACTTAGTTGCTGACAGGCCCCTTGCTCGAGTAAAAGGTTTGCCATACAGGTAATTATCTACATATGCATAAGGCTAAAGATTCATATCATAGAACCCCTTAATTTTGATTCTTGTGTGAAGACAAGGATACAATCTTGATCGGTCTAGTGACGCCGTGCGGACTACCGCCAGCAGATCCTGGTCAAAATTATTATTATTATTATTATTATTATTATTATTATTATTATTATTATTATTATTATAATTATTATTATTATTATTATTATTACTACTACTACTACTACTACTACTACTATTATTATTATTATTATTATTATTATTATTATTATTACTATTATTATTATTATTACTACTACTACTACTACTACTACTACTACTACTACTGTGGATCGGATTTCATGATGCAATAGGCCTTATTGGATTTATTATTATTGTGGATCGGGCTACACGATGCAGCATGCCACATAGGCTTTTGATTAGCACTTGGGTAGGATCCGCCCCTCTGGAGTCTGACAAACCAGCAGTGAGCGCATGCACAGTGATATATATATACACGTGCTTTGGTGAGGGGCATTAATGCCAGGCACTCGTACAGTGCTAAGTGATTGTGTGTGTGATGAAGTGGGCAATTGAGACAGATAGCTTGAGTATGTTGAGAGTGAGTGTACCTGGGGATATCACCATGAAACCATTCATTTGACATGCATACTTAACATGTAGGCATAGAGATGCATTTTTCTCATGCTAGATGGTAATGTGACATTGATGATTTGACATGTATATTTCAGATGTAGGCATAGAGATGTATATTCCTCATGCTAGACAGTGTATGATAATTGATGACTTGACGTGTAAATTGACATGTAGTCATAGAGATGTACATTCCTCATGCTAATTGGTAAATGGAAATTCTTATCTGGTGTTGTGAATTGGGAATACAGTTTTTTTTGAAAAACTTATGTTTAGTTGTTTTTCAGTGATGAGATTCAGAATCGAATGTAATACTTGAAAAGCATGCCTACTTTTTCGTAACTGTGAACGAGCTGAGCATATATCTCTTGAGTTATTTACCTTTATTGTTCTCATTATACTGTTATGAATTGTTATTAGCTAAGTGTTGGACTGACCTTTTTCTTAAGCTTGTCACTCCTTTCAATCTGAGGTTAAGTTTTTTAATTATTGGGTACATGGGATCGATTGTACTCATACTACACTTCTGCACCTTCTGTGCAGATCTTGGAGTTGATATTGTTGTGTATGGCGGGAGTTGGCATTGAAGATGTACCCATTGTACGGATATAACTACCACTTGTTCTTGGTAATTTTAGATTTGATTTCTGTTTATATATATTCAAACAAATGTTGAACTTATTTTTCATACCAGTTTTGTAAATCTAAAGTCTTAGTAGCTCATGACTTGTACTACCAATCCTTGGGAATTTTGTAGATTTGTGTTGAATATTATTTGGCTTACCTAATGGCTTTGGTTAGATGATATCACAACTAGTTAGATTTTGGTTTGTGACAAGTTGGTATCAGATCTCTAGGTTCATAGGTTCTACGAGTCATGATCAAGTGTCTAATAGAGTCTTACGGATCGGTATGATGATGTCCATACCTATCTTCGAGAGGTTACAGGACATCTAGGATACATTTCGCATCTTTCTTTTCTTATCGTACGACATTGATTCAGCTTGAAGCGTATATTTTGAATTCATTCCACTCACTTGTATGCTATGTGAGCGCTCGATATTAGTTGTGCATCAACGACTCGTGATTCCATGAATGAGGTGCGAGATGTGTTTTCTGTGTTTTGGCAATGGGCCGATTTGGAGGACAGGAGGCCAGGTTTAGACTACAGCTTGGGCTTGGTAGTTTCAGTTGTGTCAGCATGTGCTTTTGGATTTATATGTCCGGTGGTGTCCCTAAGAGTGAGAATTATGGCTTGGCGAATGGTTGGATGGCTATATGACGAGTATGATGTGACTGTGAGGTGTGTTCAAATAGTTTGGATGTGACGAGAAGAGTGTGCATGGGATGTGAAAATAGTACTATTGGATGTTTGATTTTTGACTTGATATGTTGTACATTCCTAAGTTACTAGTGCGTTAAGGGATCCTTCGGTTGTTCATTTGTGGAATGAAGTAGATTCTTAGGTCTTGTTGACGATTTTAGGCTCGAGAAAATTAAGTGACTACATAGCGATTGTGACCATGATGGGGTCATAGAAAGGTTCCAATTGAGGCTAAGCAGGTGAGTTATCTCCTGCAGAATGTTCTAAGGTTGTAAGATCCTTATGATGTTTGTGTGGGGAGTTTCTTTCTACCAGTGGGTTATATGTGTTGCAATTTGAGTTAGGATCGCTTGAGAAAGTTGACTTGACTGTCACGAGGATGAATGCGAGCTTAACAAATGATTTGAGGTATTTCATGATTTGTATTACATGAGTTTATGAAGGATTTAGTTAAATTACAGTGCAGGATTATGGCAGCAATGGAGTAAGGGTATTGTGGGTTACGGGATATTTTGTTATGTGGCTTAGAGCCAAGTGGGGGAGTCTGCTATCGATGACTTGATTACATGGTTATGTGTTATATTAATTTTGGTCTGAGGTATGTTTGAGGATCGATTATGACTTGCAGAGATTGGTTTTGAGGATGACTCGAGTAAATAAATTTCTAGATGCATGATGTATTACACTTTATAGATATATGGAAATCTTGAAAAGCCTTGGGTTTGTTATTTGTGATGGATCCAATGTACTAAGAAAAGGGAGTCATTCAACTGTGTTAAGGTGAGGATTATTTCTTTAGGCGTTGATGTTTTGCCGGAGCGCAGGTTGTTTGGCTCGTTTTGGCGGTGCCTTTGAGATTTGAATAGAGTGGATAAATTTTGAGAAGGTTCTAATGGATTCAAGAATCATATGAGGTATATGAGGAATTTCTGGATAATGGTTAGGATCTAAGATTTGCATTGGATGTTGTCAGTACTCGCGGTATTTCTATATCATTATGAATTTTATATTCCAGTATCAGAGAGATTAAGGAAATGACTTTTGATTCACATAATGTCTCTTTAGAGTGGGTATCCCAGATGTGGCATTTTAGGTGCTATGAGGGAATACAGTATTTTATGTGCTTTGGGTGACATGGTTTCATGCTAGGATCTCTCGTGCTGAACATTGGTTAAGGATCGTGGTGTACTGGCAAGAGGAAGTGTCAACTTGAGGTTAATTCGGAACGAACTCAGAGAAGTAGGACAACTTGATAGTAGCTTGGTTCAGCACAGTAATGGATATGATCGGTACTTTTGGTTCTTATGATGTGGTGAGGCTTTACCGGTGTCTTATGACAATACTCTTAGGTTTTGGCGATCTGTGTCACTTGGTTGAGTTAAAGGGACTTAGTTCTGATTGCTTGGTTATGTGCATATAGGTTTCGAAGAGTTCTTGATGATTTATACTACGGCTTGGGATGGATATTTCCTACAGTTATGTGGGGTATGTTACGTGTTTTGCTTTTCTCGCGGATGGGATCTAGTGGTAGGTTCCTGGCTGATGGAGTACATATCCTGCTGGTGCTTCAGAGTTGTTAATGAAATTCTCGTACTTTTCATATGATGGCATGATAGATGCGGTGCGACGTAGGGGATTGATGTTTGCGTGTACAAGGTTGCAGTTTAGTTTTGAAGGGAAGGTCGTGAATATTAGATAGCAAGGGCGGTCTCAGATGATTAGATAAATGCTAATACTACTTAGTATTACCTGAGAAGGGTGCGCATTTCAGAAGGCCCACTGTGTTTTACTTAGGAATGCTTTATTAGCATTGCGGTACTCGGTGATGTTCAGATTTTACTATGTGGCATGGAAGAATTTTGGAAGTATTTCTCATGAATAGTCGTGTATGAGGTATGTGTTAGTCATTTGAGTGGTGGAGTTGGGATCGGATGTGGTGATTCATGTATTCTAGGGATTCAGAGGCTAAGATGGCTCTCAGCGGCAAATTGTTCCTTGGTTGTGGAATGTGAAGGTATGGCCAAAGTTAGACAGCTAATAGTATATGTTATGGTTAGGCTATGTGGAATTTTGGAAGGTTATTAATCTATTTGTGGATGACCAAAGTTGATATGGGGGCCTATTGGTAGGCCAAATGAGGATGTGTATTCTACACCGGGTTAGATTTATTGACTCAGCACTGCTATTATTGCGGGATGTGTCATTCAGTTAGGGTTGAGCCTGTTCGTGTTATGATATATTACATATATTACTCTGTTATGCTACAATGGGTTGTGATCTGTTGTCTATTTACACATGATACAGTTTTGATTGAGCCTTGTAGCAGAATTCAAGCGGGATGCCTTTTGTGTTTTTGAATGGTTGACTGTGCCTTGGTTGTTGTCTTTCCTATTTGTGGTATATTGTGCTATCCATTTCTTCATAGTTATGGTCATGCACTTCGTGTGTTTGTTGTTGATATGCATATGCTCGTTGATTTTGAGCATTATGGCTTAAGGTATTCATATGCATTGGTGTTTGGATTGGGTCACACATTGTAGCGGGGTTATGTTGAGATAGCATCCTTTGTGATAGATTCGTGTGTCTTGGTTCTATTATGTGTGATGGGTTCATATCATTGCATTTGTGGAGGTACTTGTTGAGCTTGCGTGACAGTTCTCTCATTTGAGTAATTTTCCATGTTTGAGTACATTTGAATTGTTACGTGTTGGTGCACGTATTGCACGATTTGTGGCTTTAGGTTGTATTGGTGTGGCATGTTAGTAGAGTAGCTGTGTTTGATGAGATGAGGTCATTGTACCTAAAGTGGGTGCTATCGGATTGGATTATAGAATGTTTGGACAAATATTATCGGAAGTCAGCTTAGAATTTAGGCTATGGTTCTGGTTAGGTGAGAGAGCTCCATGACTTGTTGATCTGATGGGTGGTTATGATTCTCTGTGTGTTTCTTTCATCATTGGCAGTGCACAAAGAGTTAGAACAAAGTTTTATTTGATATTTTGTTACTTACACTGGATTCGTTATTGAGCAGCTATTGTGGTCAGAAGTTATTGCTATGAGTATTTAAGTAATGTGGTATATCATGTGATTGCATCTTGAGTTATAGTTATGGCTTTGATACAAGTTTGTTCAGACTTATACAGTGTATGGATGTGAGAATCAGGTCTTTTAATAGATTCTATATGCTAGAAATTGGATTCCAAGATTTACGTACTAAGGGTGAAGGAAGAATCTCCAGTTATGTTGTGATATCGGACTTATAAGGATTAGGGTGACGTGGGATCACCCGTGAGTATGTGCATGGTGAGTTTAAATAGTGATTTAGTGGCCTTGTAGCGACTCTTGGAACATTCGAGGATGAATGTATGTTTAAGTGGGGGAGAATGTAACGACCCGACCGGTCGTTTTGAGCATTTGCATTCCGTTCGATGGTTCGAGGCCATGAGTAGCTTCATATGATGTATTATGACTTGTATGTGTCATCGATTTTGGTTTTCGGATGATTCGGTATTAATTTGGAAGAATAATTCCCATCTTAGAAGCTTTAAATTAGAAGAGTTGATCAAGTTTGACTTTTGTGTATTTTACCCCAGACTGGAGTTTTGATGGTTCTGTTAGGTCTGGATGGTGATTTTGGACTTAGGCGTATGTCCGGATTTGTATTTGGATGTTTCTAGAAGGTTTTGGCGCTAATTGGCAAAAATTGGCAATTTGATGGTTTGGAAAATTCATAGGTTTGACCGGGAGTTGACTTTGATGATATCGGATTCGGATTGTTGTTCTGGGAGTCGGAATAGGCTCGTTATGTTATTTGGAACTTGTGTGCAAAATTTGAGGTCATTCCTAGTTGATTTGATATGGTTCGGCACGAGTTTTGAAAGTTTATTAAGTTTGATTTGAGGTACAACTTGTGGTTTTGATGTTATTATGTGCGATTTGAGGCCTCGAGTAAGTCCGGTTATATTTTGGAACTTGTTGGTATGTTCAAACGGGGTCCCGAGGGGCTCGGATGAGTTTCGGGGTGATTTCGGATTATTTTTAGGCCCTATTAGTTGTTGGCTTTTGGCTACAGGAGTGTGATCGCGATCGCGGACCTTTGGGTCGCGTTCGCGAAGAGCAAAAAATTGTTTGGGCCTTGTGAATCGCGATCACGGAAGCCTTTCACACGATCGCGTAGAAGAATTTATGTTGTCACTAAGTTGACTTCGGGGGCTTATATCTTGCAATCTATAGGGAATTTTGAGGTGATCCAAAAATAAAAGTTGTAGCCCTTTGTGTCTAGTTTTCCAAAAAATAATCTGTTTGTTATTTGGAGTTTCTTACAAAATGTTATGGCCGCTATACTACAGGCTATTGGGGAAGAGTTGGGAAGGGTTAATGGAATTTGTTCATCGAGAGTGAAAAACTGTGCTAGAGTTTTTTTGAATCGCGATTGCAATCACGAAGAAGGACCACTAGCAGTGCATTAGAACATTAACTTTCGGGATTTTGAGTTCATTTTCTTCACTTTTTGAGTTATTGGAGCACAAGTAACGCGATTTTGGAGGAGATAAACACCCAAATCTTGAGGATAAATAATTATAACTTTGTTTTGATGTAAATTTTGTTTTTCCATAGATTACTACACCTAAATTAAGCATTTGAAGAGAAGAAATTGGGGGGCTTTGTCTAAAATTTCCTAAAGTAAATTATTTAGTTTTGAACGTCAATTCGGGAGTTGGATTTGAGTGAAATTAGTATGGTTGGACTCGTAGTTGAGGGGTTGTCGGAATTTGTGAGTTTTGTCGGGTTCCGAGGAGCGGGCTCGGGTTGATCTTTTAGTTGACTTTGGGTAATTTATTAAAGATTTGACTTTTTTCGTTTGGATTTGTTTCCCTTGGCATTATTTGATGATTTTGTGTTGCTTTTGGCTAGATTCGAGCCGTTCAAAGGTCCAATCGTGCGAGAAGGCGTTTGAAATCTTGTTTAGGCTATGCGCTTATTCGGTTGAGACCTAATGAGGCTATTTCTGTTGATTGAGTTATTTGATTTAACTGTAATTCTACACTCATTCATTGTTCTTCATTTGCATATCATATCTCAGTTTATTTTCATCATTCATTATTACATCGCATGTTATCATTGTTTTTCCATATGTGGAGTTGTTGGGCTGAGTGGTATGAGATTGTGAGCCCTTGAGACTTGAGAGGTTGATGACCGAGGTGAGCCTTAGTGCATGTTGAGAGTGTTGTTGTGGATCGGGTTGCACGCCACAACAGGCCATATTGACTTCTTTATTATTATTATTATTATTATTATTATTATTATTATTATTATTATTATTATTATTATTATTGTGGATCGGGCTGCACGTTGTAGCATGCCTTATTAACTTTATTATTATTGTGGATCGGGCTGCAAGCCATAGCAGGCCATATTGGCTTTTGATTAGCGCTTGGGCAGGATCCGCCCCTCTAGAGTTTGACATACCAGTAGTGAGTGCAGGTACAGTGATATAATACACGTGCTTTGGTGAGGAGCATTGACACCATGCACCCGTAAAGTACTGAGTGATTGTGTGTGTGTGATGAAGTGGGCAATTGAGACAGATAGCTTGAGTCTGATGATAGTGAGTGTACCTAGGAATATCACCATGAAACCATTCATTTGACATGCATACTTGATATGTAGGCATAGAGATGCATTTTCCTCATGCTAGACGGTAATGTGACATTCATGATTTGACATGTATATTTGACATGTAGGCATAGAGATGTATATTTCTCATTCTAGATGTATCTGATAATTAATGACTTGCCATGTATATTGACATGTAGGCATAGAGATGTACTTTCCCTATGCTAATTGGTAAACAGAAATTCTTATCTGGTGTTGTCAATTGGGAATATAGTTCTACTCATGTTTAGTTGTTTTTCAATGGTGAGATTTGGAATTGACTATAATACTTGAAAAGCATGCCTACTTTTCCGTAACTGTGAACGAGCTGAGCATATATCTCTTGAGTTATTTACCTTTATTGTTCTTATTATACTTCTATGAATTTTATTGGCTATTAGTGTTGGACACCTACCTTTTTCTCGAGCTCATCACTACTTTCAACCTGAGGTTACGTTTGTTACTTATTGAGTATATGGGGTTGGTTGTTCTAATACTACACTTCTGCACCTTGCATGCAGATGTTGGAGCTGATATTGCTGTGAATGGTAGGAGTTGGCATTGAAGATGTACCCATTTTCCGGATATGACTACAATTTTTTCTTGGTAGTTTTATATTTGAGTTCTATTTATGTATATACAAATAGATGTTGAAATTTTCATACCAGTTTTGTAAATCTGAAGTCGTAGTAGCTCATGACTTGTACTACCAACCCTTGGGATTTTCGTGTAGAAGTTAAGTTATTTTACCCTTTAGCTTTTATTATTCTCATTTGTGTTGTGTTGACTGTTATTTGACTTACCTAACGGACTAGGTTAGGTGCCATCACAACTAGTTTGGATTTTGGATCATGACAAGTTGGCATCATAGCTCTAGGTTCATAGGTTCTACGAGTCATGAGAAAGTGTCTAATAGAGTCTTGCGAATCAGTATGATGACGTACATGCCTATCTTCGAGAGGCTACAGGGCATCTAAGATAAATTTTGCATCTTTCTTTCCTTATCGTGCGACATTAATTCAGCTTGAAGCATATCTCTTGAATTCATTTCTTCGAGATATGTTCTTTGTGTTTTAGTGATGGGCTGGTCTATTCCATCTATCCAGGTGTCACAAAGATGTACCCGGACTTGAAACAACACTATTGGTGGTGGAAGATGAAGAAAGATATAATCAGTTATGTCTCTCGGTGTTTGAATTGCCAACAGGTAAAGTACGAGCATTAGAAACCGGATGGATTGACTCAAGTGGAAGTGGGAGCGCATTACTATGAATTTTGTGGTATTCTTACCACGGACCTTGAGGAAATATGATGCAGTTTGGGTTATAGTGGACCCGTTGGCTAAGTCCGCACACTTTATTCTAGTGATAACGTCCTATTCTTCAGAGCGGTTTGCTAAGATTTACTTTTGGGAGATCATCCATTTGCACGGGGTGCCGATTCCCATCACTTCTGACCGAAGTACGCAGTTCACATCGCATTTTTAGAGAGTCGTGCAGCGTGAGTTGGGCATGCGAGTCGAGCCGAGTGTCGTGTTTCATCCTCAGACGGACGGATAGTCTGAGCGTACTATTTAGATTTTGGAGGACATGTGACAAGCATGCTCTAGTGGGACAAGTTTTTTCCTCTAGCGGAGTCCGCCTACAACAACAACTATCAGTCTAGCATCCAGACGACTCCATATGAGGCCTTATATGGAAGGCGATATCCTTCGTCGGTTGGTTGGTTTGAGCCTGGTGAGGCTAGATTGTTGGGCATTGATTTGGTCCGTGATGCTTTGGAAAAGGTTAAGGTGATTTAGGAGTGACTTCGTACAGCTCAGTCCAAGAAAATGAGTTATGCGAAACAAAAGGTTCGGGATATGGCTTACATGGAAGGTGAGAAGATTCTTCCCCGAGTGTTGCCTATGAAAGGCGTGATGCGGTTTGGGAAGAAGGGCAAGTTGAGCCGGAGGTTTATTGGCTCGTTTGAGATTTTGGAGAGAGTTGGGGAGGTTTAGACTAGCAGGTTCGAAAACTGAGGTCTAAGAGTTTTCCTTCTATAAGAGTGCAATGGAGAGGTCAACCAATTGAGGAGGCTATGTGGGAGTCCAAGCCCGATATGAGGAGTAGATACCCACACCTTTTTATCAGTCCAGGTACATTCCTATGTCTGTTCGAGGATGAATGTTTCTTTTAGAGGTGGAGAATGCGACGACCTGATAGGTCATTTTGAACACTTGCTCCTTTTTCTATGATCCCAGACCTGCCACAGCTCCATTTTATGAGCTATAACTTGCATGCGTGGTCCGTGTTGCTTTTTGGAAAACTATTATGTGAAATTTTAAAGAAAATGTGATTTATGATTTAAAATGAGGCTAGAGTTGACCATGGTCAATATTTTTGATAAACGACCTCGGATATGTATTTTGACGATTACGGTAGATTCGTAGGATGTTTGGTTGGGGTTCCGGGTGAACCGAGCGCGTTTCGGCGCGTTATGTGAAAATTGGCAAAAGTTGAGTTCAAGTGGAAAATCTTGAGTTTTGATGATTGATTCTTGGTATTTGATGTTATTTTTATGATTTGAGTTAGCGAGCGAGTTTGCATGATGTTATTACACTTGAGTGAATGTTCGAATTTGAGCGCGAGAGCACGGATGAGTTCCAAAGGTGTTTTTGTTTATTTTTTGACTATTAAGAGAAAACTGGTGCATCGGGTCTGCAGGCCTCGCAATTGGGAACACCTGTTCGCAATTGCGAGTCCCGCATTTGCGAAGCTGGACTCAAAAATCCAATAGCTGCGGAGGGGTTGTGATCCTCACAAATGCAAGGAAACTATCGCAATTGCGAGCTGTTGGGGCCACTTTTGTTATGTCACTGTCGCAAATGCGATGCTTTTGTTGAAAATGCGACTTCTGCATGTTAGGTCACTGACCGCATTTGCAATCAGTTGTTTGCTTTTGCGATGGTTGCAATATTAAACCAAATTTCACAATTGACATCTGCAGCTGGGTAAAAGTGGAGAATTTCGGGACTTAGCTCATTTTACACCATTTTCAACCTTAATCTCTCTAGAAGAGATTTGTGAAGAGGATATTCTTCCCAGATTCATTGATAAATCATTTTAACTAGTTTTCAATCAGTCTCAACATGAATTTAATCATCAGATCTATGAATTTCAAAGAATAATTTAGGGGGTTTGGGTGGAACTTAGGAATTTTATAAAATTGAGATTTAGACCTCGAATTGAGGTCGAATTTCGAAAGAAATTGGATAACTAGACTCGGGGGTGAATGGGTAATCGGGATTTGGTCTGAATCTCGAATATTGACCATATGGGCCCGGGGTTTACTTTTGTTGACTTTTTTAATTGAGTTAAAGATTAAACATTTTTTCATTCGTGGATAGTTTTTAAAGCTTGTATTGAATTGTTTGAACGCTAATTAGCTAAATTCGATTGGTTTGGAGGCTTGTTCTAAAGGAAAAAGACGTGGTTGATTGTTGGTTTAATTCCGAAAAGAGGTAAGTGTCATGGTTAACCTTGAATTGAGGGAATTAGGACTTGATTGGTCTATATGGTATGTGATTTATGTGTGGGAACGGTGTATATGCAAGGTAACGAGTGTATATGCACTGTCATGGGTTTAAGCATGCGGATGGACTATTAGTTGTGTATTTCAATTATATCATGCCTTCTTTTATTCCGTGTTACTATTCATGTCATACCTTAATTGTTACATGTCTTTACTTGCTAAATACATGCCTTCATTGCTACATGCCTCTATTTGCTTCATGTTCCATGTATCCATATTTTTTTATTTATTTCTTGTCTTTGCTTGTTATATGCCCCACATATTACTAGGTAGAGGCTAATGCTTGTTCTATGCCCTTAATTGTCTATTTGTCTTCACTTCCTTTCTGTTTCACTTCGAATTGTCATATTGGGTTGCCTTAGAGTATTTATATGTTTTGGTTCCTTTTTTCGTACGTTGTGAGATACAACGTAGTTGTTTGTAGCATTACTATGATGTTTGGGATTGGGTTGCATGCCACAACGGTATTGATATGATGTTTGGGATCGGTTGCACGCTGCAACGGTATTAATATGACATTTGGGATCGGGTTGCATGCTGCAACGGAGAAGTTATTTATATATATGTGTGAGTGTGCGGATCAGATTGCCCGCCGCAACGGAGAAGTTATATTGTGTTTGTTCTTGTCTGGTTTCGTTTCCATGTTGTGTTGTGAAGCTGAGCATAGATGATATTATAGGGTCCTTTGTTGCATATTTTCTTGATTCGACTTTCATATTAATTGTTATTTTCTCTATTCTGTTATTATTTACTACTTGTGATAGTCTCGTCACTACTTCGTCGAGGATAGGCTCGGCATTTACGGAGTACATGGGGTCGGTTGTACTCATACTATACTTCTGCACTTCTTGTGCAGATCTCACTCTTGGTCCTAGTGGTGCTTAGTCGAGATTTTCTTGGACTGTCATTATCATGAGACTTGAGGTAGAGTTGCACGGCGTTTGTAGCCCCTAGAGTCCCCTTCTTATCTTCTATACTGTTTATTTTATTTCGGACAGTTGTATTTTTATTTCAGACCTTGTTTGTAGTATTTTTACCAGCTCATGTACTTGTGACACTAATTTTTAGTTTTAAACTAGACCGCATTGGTTTCAGATTATTATATTGCAATGTTTTTCAAATTTATATTCTTAATAATTTGCTTTTAAATTGATAAAATGGATAATTGATTAGCTAATGTGGGCTTACCTAACAAGCGTATGTTAGGCGCCATCGCGGTCCCGTGGTTAGGATTTTGGGTCGTGACAAACATCCCGAAACTTTGAAATAATTCAAGTTGGGCTTCCTTCCTTATCAGTTTTTATAAGGAATAGATTGTGTTTTGCTATGGGGCACTCGGTTGAGTATTCTGTTAGCCGTAAGAATAGGTTCCCTCGCATAAGTTATGTGGTAAAGCATAACTTATAAACAAAGCATTCATCATCTATTTTAATGATTGATTCTTTCTTTCCGCAATCCCATTGGATTGAGGCGTGCAAAGAGCTGTTATTTAATGAAAAATGTCATATTCTAAATATATTTCTTCAAAAGGAGATTTGTATTCACTATCCCTATCACTTCTCATTATTTTTATTTTCTTGTTAAGTTGTGTTTCAACTTTATTTTTGTAGTTATTGAATGAATCTATTATTTCATATTTATTACTAAGTAAGAAAACCTTGCAATATCGAGTACTGTCGTCAATAAATGTTATGAAATACTGTTTTTCACCAGGAGAGGATATTGACTTCATGTCGCAAATACTTGTGTGAAGTCTAAAGGATTTGAATTCGTTTCAACTGACTAATAAGGATATTTACCATATTTAGATTCCACAAATATATGACATTTTGATTTTTCGCATTCAAACTTAAGATACTTCCAAATTAATTATTTTGGGCAGTTATAGACATATGTGCCATAAATTATTTGACTCAAGTAAGTGAGTAAGAAGCTGAAATTTTACTATTGTCAACGACCATTATATTCAATTTGAAAAGGCCTTTGGTAAGATAACATTTTCCTATAACTATTTGTTTCTTACTTATTACAACTTTGTCAGATACAACGATGCGCTTAAACTCGTTCTTAACGGGAAGTGTAGTAGAGAGTAAGTTTCCTTATTTTAGGAACATGAAGGATGTTGTTCAGAGTCACCACCTTACTAGAAGTCATCTTCAAAATCATTTCCTTCAATCTTGGTCATTGCAGAATTTCCCATAGAGAGCGTCTCCTCAGATCCAGCGGGAGAATATCAGAGAAGCTCTTCTCTATCAGCACAAATATGACGGTGGGCTCCAAAATCAATCCACCACTCCGTAGGATTTTCAACCAAGTTGCACTCTGACAGCATTGCATACAAGTTTTCCATATTGTTATTCTTTTCAACCATATTTGCTTGTCCCTTTTCTTGTCTTTATTTAGGGCATAATAGTCTACAGACTTATGTCTAGCTTTCCCACAGTTGTAGAAATTTTCTTTGAACCTCTTTTTGCTCGGGTTACTCTTTGGTCCAGAAGGCTTTTTTCTCTTCTTATTATTTTATGGAGCATCCTCAACAATAGTTGCTCTCATATTGTTGAGTTACATGGACCTTCTTTTAGTCAACCTTGTCGTCTTCTTTAATCCTCAACCAAACAATGAGATCTTCGAGTGACATCTCCTTGCGTTTGTATTTCAAGTAATTTTTGAAGTCCTTCCATAGAGGAAGCAACCTCTCAATTAGTGCCGCAACTTGAAACACTTCATTTATGACCAAATCTTCAATAAAAAATATTTTAGCAATAACATAGCTAATACTTTTAACAAAAGTATTAACTCGGATTGTACATTCAGCAAGGAGATCATGGATAATTACTTAAAATTCTTGGACTTAATAGACTTGTTATCTACCATTTTATAATCTAGAAATGTTGCGGCTACAAACTTTTTCATCCCGGCATTTTCAGTTTTATATATTTTTAAACGTAGTTCATAGTTCTTTCGATGTCTCCACATTACTATAGACATTATACAGATCATCCTTCAGTCCGCTAAGAATTAATTCTTGTACAAAAATTAGAATGCTTACATGCCTCAGTCACAAGGAAGCGTTCACTATTTGGAGTTCCACCTTGCAGAACAGGAACGTCTTCCTTAATGAACTTCTTTAGAGTTAGAGCCGCCAAGTAAAAGAACATTTTCTGCTGTCATTGCTTGAAATCAATTCCAAAAAACAACAATTCGGGCTTTTTTGTTGTGCCAGCATTGGTATAGGTGTTGTGCGACTTGAAGAAGTATTGGCAGTCACCGACGAGGTATTGCTATTCACAACAGGAATAATTTGTTGTTCGGCATCCATTGTCATTTCTGTAAAATAAAATGATATAAATAAATTAACACACGCAAATTTTTTATATCTTCAAACCAATAACACTAGAGTAAAAAATCACGTAGATTTTTGTCTCCCACAGAGTAGAAAATCACTAGGATTTCAATCTTCAAAAAAATGATAAACGAAATAGAATAATTGTAAAAGTTAAAAGGCATAATAGAAACCCACAAAGGTTTTAATATCCAGAATGAGAGCAGAAAATCATACAAGTTTTAATCTCCAAAACAGTGTATAAAATACAAATGCAGAACACTAAAGTTAAGTTCCTTAAGCTTGTCAATAATCTGTATTCGCAAAATAAATTCTGAAAACTTAAACTACATAAAATTGTTTCCAGAAGAAGCATAATTATACCATTGAATTCACAGTATTTTCATAAGGAAATTAATCCCCTCTTAGCTCCTGAGATTAGGATTATTTTCTTCCAGGATAGAACGAACAATCTCGCTGGCGTAACGGTACTTCAAACTCCAGTGACCAAAAAACTCAAAGATCAGAAGCAAATCACACTTTGAAGAGGTTTACTGTTTAATGCATAAAGTAATGTAGAAAGAGAGAGAGAGAGAGAGAGAGAGAACTTCAGAATTTTGATAAAAATCTGAGGGAATGACCAGGTATTTATAGCCAAATGCTTGGGTTGAACGAAGAGGTGCAACTCAAAAGTTGTAGTCTTTCAAGTGAACTTTTGCAAAAATGGCCATTACGTAAATGGCTATTTTCGCAAAAAATTAAAGGGAAAATAAAATGGGAGAAAAATTAAATTACCGTTATAGAAAAAGTTGATTTGGATTTAAAATATTAATATAATCTTAATATTTGATAAATAAATTTGGTCCAAGGATTGGTAGTATAAAAGCTTCTAAGATTTAGAATTTACAAAGCTAGTATGAAATAAAATACATCATCTGTTTGAAATATACATGAACAAATTAAAATTATAAAGCTACCAAGATCAAGAGGCAGTTATGACCGGAACACAGGTACATCTTCAAATCCAGCTCCCACCATATACAGCAGGATCATCATCCAACATCTACACGCAAGGTGCAGAACTGTAGTATGAGTACAACCGACCCCATGTACTCAATAAGTAACAAACATAACCTTAAGTGGAAAGTAGTGACGAGCTTGGACAAGGGTCAGAGTCCAACACCAACAACCAAGAACAACTCATAACAATATAACTAAAGCAGTACAAGAAATAACTCAAAGATATAATGCTTAGCTAATTCACAGTTCCGGAAAATAGGTATGATTTTCAAGTAAAACAGTAAAACCCAAATCTTTTACCGAAATCACCAAAATATGAGTAAGTTTGTAAAATTGTGATTTTTCCCACAACTTAGGTAAATGTTTCATTATCAACTGGCATGAGGAAAATGCATCTCTATGCCTACATGTCAATGTGTATGAGAAGTCATGAATGACATAATACCGTACAACATGAGGAAAATGCATCTTTATGCCTGCATGTCAGGTGTGCATGTCATATGCAACGCAACACGGTGATAAAACCATATGCATACTCTCAGAGTATCAATCCACTCAGTCCTCCCGGTCATTCAGTCCTCACAGTCACCCAGTCCTCCCAATCACTCGGCACTCGCGCTCGCACTCGACACTGTACAGGGCAAATCCAGCCCAGGCAAGATCCAGCCTAAAGAATCAATAGCAACTACGCTCACTGTGGGAGACTCTGGAGGGGCAGATCCAGTCCAGGTGCTATAATAAGCCAATCATGGCATGAATTAATAATACATGTTGCGGCGTGCAACACGATCCCATCATGAATCAATAATACATGTTGCGGCGTGCAGCCCGATCCCATCAATATCACTCACAAACAGGCCCTCGGCCTCACTCAATCATTAATCTCTCTAGTCTCTCGGGCTCACAATATCATGAGAATCAGCCCAAAAATGATTATATAATGTATCAATAAATGGACATAGAGACTCAGATATGATATGAAAATGAATGAGTATGACTGAGTATGTAACTACGATTTAAGCAAATAACTCAACAGCATATATGACCTCAATGGGTCCCAACAGAATAAGCATATAGCTTAAACATGATTTCTAACATGGATCACTGCTCAATCACTCTAGCACGTAGAGACCTCATGGATAAAAACAAGATTAGGTAACTACATCGTACCACATAAAAAACCAAGTCAAAATTCACACGATGCACGCCCACACGCCCGTCACCTAGCATGTGCGTCACTACAACACCAACACATAACACGTATATTCAGAGGTTCATACCCTCAGTACCAAGTTTAGAACTATTACTTACCTCGAACAAGCCAAATCCAATACCGAGCAAGCCAAACAATACTCCAAAAATACCATCCCGCGCGTACCGACCTCCGAACAGCTCGAAACTAGCCAAAAGCAACTCAAATACATCAAATAATACCTAAGGAAACAATTCCAAATGATAAAGGTCGAATCTTTAATCAAAACCCAAAGTCAACCAAAAAGTCAAACACGGACCAGCGCCTCGGAACCCGATGAAGCTCACAAAATTCGATAACCCATTCAATTACCAGTCCAACCATACTAGTTTCACTCAAATTCGACTCCAAATCGACATTCAATACTCAAAAATTCACTCTATAAAACTTTAGATAAAAACCCCCAATTTCCCTCTTGAAATCCACAATCAAATGCCAAAAAGGAAGATAGATTCATAAAATAAAATCAAAATCGAATAGAGAACACTTACCCCAATCCATGTGGTTAAAATCGCCTCAAAAATCACTTCAACCCTAGCTCCATGCTCCAAATATGATAAAATGGCTGAAACCTCAAAAATAGAGTACGTTATATTCACTGGACGAATCAATGAATCGCGATCGCGAAGAAGAAAAATGCATTGACCAAAAATACCCTATGTGATCGCAAAACAACCTTAGCTAACGCGAAGAACAACCAACACTGCCTTACAATAATACGCTATTCAATCACGTAAACATCCATGCGAACGCGAAGCACACAGGCGACCAAGAATCGCGAACGCGTCCCATCTTACACGAACACGTTAAAGAATTTCCAGCTCCCAGCTTCCCGCCTCAGCTCTATGCGAACGCTTCCTCCACCATCCAAATGCGGACAGTATCCAGCTCCAAGCTACGGGATCGCAGCCCTCCAATCGCGACCGCGTAAGAAACTACCTAGCTCCAAGTTTTCCTCTACGCAATCGCATCACATACTTCGCGATCGCGAAGACCAATTGGCACACCAGACTTTAGCAGAAACTAGCAATACGATATGAAGAAGAAATAATCCGAATCACGCATAACAACATTCCAACAAGTTCCATAAAATAACGCAAATCTACCGAGGCCTCAAATCACGCATAACAACATCAAACCACGAATCGTACCTCAAATCGTACTTAATGAACTTTGAATCTTTCAACTTCTAAAATATGTGCCAAAACATATCAAATCAACCTGGAATAAACTCAAATTTTGCACACAACTCCCAAATGACATAACAAAACTATTTAAATTGCCCGAACTACAATACGAACCCGATTTCTTCAAAGACAACTCCCTATGAAACTTATGAACATTCTAAACCTCTAAAAAATTTTACTTTCGCCAATTAGTGGCGATATCTTCTAGATATCTAAATGCAAATTCGGGCACACGCCCAAGTCCAAAATTACCATCCGGATCTAATGAAACCATCAAAACTCCAATCCGAGGTCAAATACTGAAAAGTCAAACTTGGTCAACTCTTCCAATTTTAAGCTAAATCATGAAATTTATTCTTCCAAATAAATTTTGAATAACTTGAAAACCAAAATCGATGATTTACATAAGTCATAATAACATCACACGATGCTGCTCAAGACTTCAAATAGCTAAATGGAATGCAAATGCTCAAAACGACCGGTCGGATCGTTACACTACCCCTAGATTCCTCATAACTTCTTTCTAGCGCTCTCTTTACAATTCAAGTGCTTTAAGAGGTATAAGGATCAAAACAATTAAATTAAGAACAAAAGGGTATAGGCTTGTAATGCGGGTGCCAAAAGAAAGCCTTATAGGCTCAAAAAGGAAAACTAGGAATGATTTTTTTTTTTTGTGATAAGCAACAAACCTCAAAAGGAACAAAGAAAGCCTAACATCACTTTTCAAACCGAGCAACACCTAGGATTTTGCTTCAATTCATATTCCGGCCAAGTTCTAGACTCAAATTCAATTGCATGGACTAGACTAAGAACTCACTTCACAATGGCACATGACTTACTAAGGACGGTCCCATTCCGCCTCTAAATCAAACAAGAATTCACAGAGCCAAGAGATATATTAAGCATTAAGAAAAAAGTGAAACAAGTCAATAAAATGAGACATAAGAGTCATAACACATGCTATTCATTTTTATCAAGCCATCATCAATGTAAGGACCCAACTGGTCATTTTTAGCAATTGCACTTGGCTCGGTAGTTGGGGGTACGAGTAGCCCCGTATGACGTATTATGACTTGTGTGAATTGTCGGTTGGTTTTAAGGTGTTTCGGAAGTTGTTTGGAAGAATGAATTTCATTGTTGAAGCTTTAAGTTGGAAGAGTTTACCAAGTTTGACTTTTTAGTATTAAACCTCGGGTCGGAGTTTTGATGATTTCATTAGGTCCAGATGGTGATTTTGGACTCGGGTGTAAGCCCAGATTTGCATTTGGATAATTCTATAAGGTTTCGGTACTAATTGGCGAAAGTTGAAAATTTGAAGGTTTGACTGAGGTTTGACTTTATTGATATCAGGGCCGGATTTTGATTCCCGAAGTTATAGTAGGTCTGTTATGTCATTTATGACTTGTGTGTCAAATTTGAGATCAATCCGAGGTGTTTAGGCTTGTTCGCTGTTTGTTTTGAATTTTGAAATTTCATTAACTTCGTTAAGTCAATTTGAGGTGAAATTTGTGATTTTGATGTTCTTAAGTGAGGTTTGAAACATCGAGTAGGTCTAGGTTATGATTTGGAACTCGCCTGCAAAATTCGGGATCGTTCGGAGTTGGTTTGATAGCATTCAGATGCTTGGTTGTAATTCTAGAAGTTCTGGAGTTCTCCCTTCAGATTTCGTGCGTGTTGATGTCTGATTCATGATTTCGGGTGTTATTTGGTGATCTGATAGCGCGAGCAAGTTCGCATGATGTTTCTAGACTTGTATGGATGTTTGGCATAGAGCCCCGAGGGCTCAGGTGAGTTTCAGGGTGGCTTCGGACCATTTTTAGTCGCTGGTTTTTGGCTACATAAGTGTACATTGCGATAGCATGGATCTGGACGCGATAGCGAAGAGAAAATAGGAAAAATGAAGTGGTGAATCGCGACCGCGATAGACTTCACGCGATCGCATAGAAGAAAATCTCTGCTGCACTGACTTGATTTTGGAAGCTTAAAACTTGCAATCTATAAGGAATTTGGAGATGATCCAAAAATGAAAGTTGTAGCCCTTTGTGTCTAGTTTTCAGAAAATCAAACCGTTTGTCATTTAAAGTCTAGTACACTACAAGCCGTCTGAGAAGAATTGGGAAGGGTTAAATGGAAGTTTGTTCATCACGACCACGGGGAAATAGCCGCGATCACATAGGGTAAAAATTGTCCTGCAAAATTTTATAATCGCGATCGTGAGATTTGTGAACGATCGCGAAGTGTACCCCTGGAACAGTGTCTAAAGTACTCTATTTTGAAGGTTTCTGACCTTTTTTTTACATATTTGGAGCTATGGAGCTCGGATTGATACGATTTTTGAAGCGATTTTCACCATATAGATTGGGGTAAGTGTTATACGCTCATTTTTATTATATTTTGTGATTCTATTTTCGTTTTTGACAATTGGATTATGAATTTTAAAGAGAAATTGGGGGTTTTAGGCTAAAGTTTCATAAATTGTGTTGTGTTTTGAACATCGATCCGGAGTCGGATTTGAGTGAAACTAGTAAGGTTAGACTCGTCATTGAATGGGTTGTTAGATTTTATAAGTTTCATTTGTTTCTGAGGTGCAGACCCGGGTATGAATTTTTGGCCGATTTTTGATTTTTGATTAAGGATTCGACCTTTATCATTTGAAATTATTTTCTTAGGCATTAACTGATGCATTTGAGTTGCTTTTGGCTAGTTTCGAGCCATTCAGAGGTTGATGCATGTGGGATTGCATTTTTGGAGCATCTCTTGGATTGCTCGGTATTGGATTTGGCTTGTTCAAGGTAAGTAACACTTCTAAACTTGGATTTTAGGGTATGAACCCTGATTATACGTGTTATGTGATTTTTTTGGAGGTGACGCACTTGCTAGGTGACGGGCATGTGGGCGTGTACCGTAGAAATCGAGACTCGGTCAATTTCGTAGAGCTGTGTAGCCGATGGACTTGTGTTTTCCATGTATTTTTCATGTGTTAGAGAAACTGAGCTGTGACTCATATTAGAAATCATGCTTAGGCAAATACTGGTATTATTGGGACCCACTGACGTCATTCCTGCTGTCGAATTATATGTTTACATTGTAATTTCGTACTCAGTCGTCTTCATTTATTGCATATCATATCTCAGTCTCTGTTAATACTTAACGATACATCATTTCATCATTTTGGGCTAGTTTCATGAAATTGCGAGCCCGAGAGACTGGAGAGATTGGTGACTGAGTGAGGCCAAGGGCCTAATTGTGAGTGATATTTATGGGATCGGGCTGCACGCCATAGCATATTTTATTGATTTATGCCTTGATTTGGATTATTATAGCGCTTGGGCTGAAGGATCCCCTCGGGAGTTTGCACAACCACAGTGAGCGCAATTGATATTATATTGAGGGATGGATCTTCCCTGGGCGTGGATCTTGCCTAATTATTTAAACTAAGGGATAGATCTTCCGTGTGCATGGATCTTGCCTAACTATTTATATTGAGGGATACATCTTCCCTCATATATATATATATATATATATATATATATATATATATATATATATATATATATGGATGGATCTTCCCTAGGCTGGATTGTCCATATACAGTACTGAGTGACTGTGCGCGAGTTGTCATTTATATTTGGGCTAAATATTCCCTGTACAGTGCCGAGTAACTAAGCGTGCGGATTATTGAGCGTTATGAGTGAAAATGCGAGACAGTGAGATTGAGTACTCTGAGAGTGTTAATACATGAGTTCATCATTGTGCTGCATTGCATTAGACATGCATATTTGATATATAGGCATAGAGAAGTATTTTTCCTCATGCCATCTGATAATGGAATTTCTTATCTATTGTTAAAGTTTTTGAGAAAAATCATAGATTTCAGACTTACTCATATTTTCTGTGATTTCAGCAAAAGATTTGAGTTCTACTGTTATACTTGAAAAGAAAATGTTTATTTTTTGGAATTGTATACGAGCTGAGCATTTATTCATTCAGTTATTTCTTGTACCATCTTTATTATGAACCGTTGCTAGTTATTGGAGTTGGACTCTGACCTTTGTTCCCTACTCATCACTACTTTCAACCTAAGGCTAGGTTTGTTACTTATTGAGTACATGGGGTCGGTTGTACTCATACTACACTTCTGCACCTTGCGTGCAGAATTTGGACGCTGATGTTGCTGTGTATGATGGAAGCTATCATTGAAGACGTACCTCCGTTCCAGTTACAGCTGCCTCTTGTTCATGGTAGCTCGATACTTATGAAAATATGTTTATGTACATTCGGACAGATGATGTATTTATTTCATACTAGCTTTGTAAACTCTAAATCTTAGAAGCTCATGATTTGTACTACCAGTCCTTGGGAATTCTTGTACAACAGTTCAGTTGTATTATCATTTCTTTTCTTAATAAATATCATTTGAACTGGTTTGTTGTTAACTGGATTACCTAAAGGGTTGGGTTAGGTGCCATCACGGCTAGATGGATTTTTGGTCGTAACAAGGTGGTATTAAAGCTCTAGGTTCATAAATTCTACAAGTCATGAGCAAGTGTCTAGTAGAGTCTTACGGATTGGTATGATGACATCCACACCTATCTTCGAGAGGCTACAGGGCATTTAGGATAAACTTCCCATCTTTCTTTCCTTATCGTGCGGCATTGATTCATCTTGAAACATAACTCTTTGAATTCCCTCCACACATTTGTATGCGCATGTGAGCACTCGATATTAGATGTGCATTGCCGGCTTGTGATTCCATGGATGAGCTGCAAGTCGTGATTTCGGTGCACTGATGATGGGCCAGTTTGGAGGACTTAGGGCCGGGTTTTGACTGTAGCTTGAGCACGGGGATTTCGGTTGTTTTAGCTCGTGCTTTTGGACTTATATGTCCGATAGCATCCCTATGAGTTGAATTTGTGACCCGATGAGTGGCTGGATGGCTATATGATGTGCATGATGTGACTATGGAATGTGTTCAAATGGTTTGATTGTGACGAGAATAGTTTGATTGAGATGTAAAAAGGACTATTGGGTGCTAGATTGTTGTCTTGATGTGACTTATAGTCTTGAATTATGAGTGTGTTGAAAGATTTTTCATGTTGATTAATTATGGAACGAAGTAGATTTCATGTCTTGTTGTGAGTTCAGACTCAGAAAGATTTAGTGATGGCATAGTAATCATGGTTGCGAAAGGGTACAGCAAGATGCCAATTTAAGGCCAAGCAAGTGGGTTATCTCATGTGGAGTAATCTACGGAGGTGTGATCCTTATAATGTTGTGTGGAGTGTTTGTTTTCTACCAGCGGGGTATATGTGTTGAGATTTGAATTTGAATTTGGTTGAGAAAGTTGACCTGACCGTCACGTGGATGTACGCGAGCTTAGTAGATGATTTGAGGTAATATATGGTTTGTGTTATGTGAGCTTATGAAGGATTTAGTTGAATCTCCCTGCGGTATTATGGTAGTAATAAAGTATGGGTTATTGCAAGTTATCGAGTGTTTTGGTCTATGGCTTTGAGCCAAGTGAGGGAGTCTGCTATCACCGATTTGATTGCATGTGTTATGTGTTGTACTGGTTTCGGTTCGAGGCATACTTGTGAATCAGATATGACTAGCAGAGGTGGAGAGTGAGCATAACTCGAGTAAAGGAATTTCTGGATACGGGTTGTGTTACACTTTATCGGTATATGGAAATCATGAAATGAGTTGAGTTGTTATTCGTGACGGATGTAGTGTGCACAGTGTATGAATTTGCTCGATTGCGTTAAGGCAAAATTCCTTCTTTGGGGTGTTATTGTGCTAATTGAGCATAGCTAGTTTTGCCCGTTTGGACAGTGCAATTGAGATTTGAGTAGAGTGGATGACTCTCGAGAAATTTCTAATGGATTCAAGATTTTTATGTAGCAATTGTGAATTTTTTTTCCGGATTTGTAGATGGCTAGAATCTGAGATTTGCATCGAATGGTGACGGGACTTGCGGTATTTCTATATCATTATGGATTTTACATTTCAGTATCAAAAAGGTGAAGGAAATGACTTTAGATTCACAGAAGATCTTTTTAGAGTGGGTGTCTCGGTTGTGGTACTTTTGGGGTGCTTAAGAGGGAATAAAGCGGCTTATGGGCCTTATGGCGGTGCAGTTTTATGCTAGGATCTCGTGGGGTGATTTTTGGTTATGGATCGTGGTGTTCTGGGAAGGGAAGTGTCCATTTGAGGGTAATTCGGAAGGAACTCAGAGAAATAGGACAAATTGGCAATAGCTTGGATGAGCACGGTAATGGATATGATCAGTTCTTTGGGTACTTATGATGTGGTGAGCCTCTACAGGTGTTTTGTGGCAATGCTCTTGGGTTTTGGCGACCTGCTTGACTTGGTTGAGTTGAGGGATTCAGTTCTGATAGCCAGGTTATGTGCAAATGGATTTCAAAGTGTTCTCAATAGTTTCTACCATGGTTCGAGGTGTATATTTCTTGTTGGCGTAAGGAGCGTGTTGCATGTTGTGATTTTCTCCTGGATGAGATCAAACAGAAGGTTCATGGCTAATTGAGTATGTAGTTTGCTTGTGACTCAGAGTGGATTATGAGATTCTCGTACTTTTCATATTCGTGATAGATGCGATATGTTGTGTGGGATTAAGATTTTGCGTGTGCAAGGTCACGGTTTAGTTTTGAAAGGAAGGGCATGAATTCTTAGATAACATGGGCGGTTTCAGATGAGTAGATGAATGATATTACTACTTGGTATTGCCTGAGGAGAGCATACATTTCAGAAGGTGCACTGAGTGTTGACTTACGTATGCTTCATTGGTATTGCAGTACTCGCCTGGTTGATCGACTGCTGATATTTAGATTTTGCTATGTGGCATGAAAGAATTATAGAAGTATTCCTTGTGGAATGATCGTGCATGAGAGATGGTTATTGGGGTGTCGAATGGTTGATTGCGTCTTGGTTATGTTCTCTCTGGACTGTGGTATATTGTGCTATTTTCTTCTCCGTGGTTATGGTCATACACTTTGTGTATTTGATGCCGAATTACGTGCAGTTGCTGATTTTTAGCATAGTGGCTTGAGGTATTTCATATGGACCCGTGTTTTGATGGGCCACGCAGTGCAGTTGGGTTATGTCGGGATATGATCCTTTGTGTTAGATTCGTGTGTCTTGGTTCTACTACGTAAGATGGGTTTGTAGCATTGTGGTAGTGGTGGTACTTGTTGAACTTGCGGGATGGTTCTCTCGTTTGAGTCATTTTTCATGATTGAGTACATTTGGATTGTTGCTTATTGGTGCACATATTGCGTGGATTGTGGCTTTAGGTTGTATTGATGTGGCATATCACTAGAGTGGTTGTGTGATGAGATGAGGTCATTGGACCTAGAATGGGTGGTATCGGACTTGTTTGCGGTATATTTGGAAGGATAATGTCATTGATCGGCTTAGAAATTGACTATAATTCTTGTTGAAAGGAGAGGGAGCTCCATGGCTTGTTGGTCTGATGAATGGTTGTGAGTTTCTGCATGTTTCCTTCATCATCGGCAGTGCACGAAGATTTTAGAACAAAATTTTTTTTGATATGAGGTTTATTACCGGTATTGGGATGTTTTGAGCAGCCACCATGATTGGAAATTTTGCTACAAGTATGCGAGTTGTGTGGTATGTCATGTGATCACATCTTGGGTTATGGTTATGTCTTGATACAACTTGTTCAGACTTATACAGTGTGTAGATGCGAGGTTCGGGTCTATTGGGAAATTCCAGATGTTGGAAATTGGATTCTGTGGTTTACGAGCTGGGGTTGAAGTAATGATCTTCAGTTATGTTGTGTTTTCAGGCCTATATGAAATAGGGTGATGTGGGATCACCCCCAGATATGTGCATGGTAAGGTTACTCAGCGATTTGATGGCTTTAGAATGATTCTTGTCACGTTCTAGGACGAACGTATGTTTAAGTGGGGGAGAATGTAACGACCCGACCAGTCATTTTTAGTAATTGCACTTCGCTCGGTAGTTTGGGGCCACGAATAGCCCCGTATGAGGTATTATAACTTGTGTGAATTGTCGGGTTGGTTTTTAGGTGTTTCGGAACTTGTTTGGAAGAATGAATTTCATTATTGAAGCTTTAAGTTGGAAAAATTGACCAAGTTTGACTTTTTAGTATTCGACCTCGGATCGGAATTTTGATGATTTTGTTAGGTCCGGATGGTGATTTTGGACTCAGGTGTATGCCCGAATTTGGATAATTCTAGAAGGTTTCGGCACTAATTGGCGAAAGTTGGTAATTTGAAGGTTTGAAAATGTTCATAGGTTTGACCGAGTTTTGACTTTATTGATATCGAGGCCTGATTTCGATTCCGTAAGTTATAGTAGGTCCGTTATGTCATTACTGACTTGTGTGCCAAATTTGAGATCAATCCAAGGTGTTTAGGCTTGTTCGCCATGAATTTTGAAAGTTCATTAACTTCATTAAATCGATTTGAGGTGCTATTCTTGATTTTATGTTGTTAAGTGAGATTTGAAACATCGAGTAGGTCTGCGTTATGATTTGGAACTTGCCTACAAAATTCGGGGTCGTTCAGAGTTGGTTTGATAGCATTCGGACGCTTGGTTGTAATTCTAGAAGTTCTTGAATTCTTCCTTCAAATTTCATGTGTGTTGATGTCCGATTCATGGTTTGGGGTGTTATTTTGGTGACTTGATCATGCGAGCAATGTCGCACGATGTTTCTAGACTTGTGTGGATGTTTGGCATGGAGCCTCGAGGGCTCGGATGAGTTTCGGGGTGGTTTCGGACCATTTTTAGGCCATTTTTAGTTGCTGGTTTTTGGCTACTGGGATGTACATTGCGATAGCATGGATTTGGACGTGATAGCGAAGAGAAAAATAGGAAAAATGGAGCGGTAAATCACGATTGCTGTAGACATCAAGCCATCGCATAGAAGAAAATCTCAGTTGCACTTACCCGACTTTGAAAGCTTATAACTTGCAATCTATAAGGAATTTGGAAATGATCAAAAAAGAAAAGTTGTAGCCGTTTGTATCTAGTTTTCAAAAAATTAAACTTTTTGTCACTTGGAGTTCTATACAAAAGGTTATGGGTAATACATTACATGCTGTCTGAGAAGAGTTGGGAAGGGTTAAATGGAAGTTTGTTCATCACGATCGCGGGGAAATGGCCGCGATCGCATAAGGCAAAAATTGTCCTGCAAAATTTTTTAATCGTGTTCGCGAGGTTTTTGACCGCGATCGCGAAGGGTACCCCTAGAACAGTGTATAAAGTACTATATTTCGAAGGTGACATTTTTTTATATTTGGAGCTATGGAGCTCAGATTGAGACGATATTTGAAGCAATTTTTACTATATGGATTGGGGTAAGTGTTCTCCACATATTTTTTATTATATTTCATGATTCTATCTTCGTTTTTGGCAATTCGATTATGAATTTTAAAAAGAAACTGCGGGTTTTAGCCAAAAGTTTCATAGAGTGAGTTTTTGAGTTTTGAACATTGATTTGGAGTCGGATTTGAGTGAAACTAGTATGGTTGGATAGGTAACTGAATGGGTTGCCGGATTTTATAAGTTTCATTGGATTCCGAGGTTCGGGCCCGGGTTTGACTTTTTGGCCGATTTTGGGCTTTTGATTAAGGATTCGACCTTTATCATTTGGAATTATTTCCTTAGGCATTAATCGATGTATTTGAGTTGTTTTTGGCTAGTTTCGAGTCGTTCAGAGGTCGGTGCGTGCTGGATGGCATTTTTGGAGCATCGCTTGGCTTGCTCGGTATTGGATTTGGCTTGTTCAAGGTAAGTAACACTTCTAAACTTGGAGTTGAGGGTATGAACCCTGATTATACGTGTTATGTGATTTGTTTGGAGGTGACGCACACGCTAGGTGACGGGTGTGTGGGTGTGTACCATAGAAATTGAGACTCGGTCAATTTTGTAAAGTTGTGTAGCCAATGGACTTTTATTTTTCATGTGTTAGAGAAACTGAGCTATGACCCATGTTAGAAATCATGCTTAGGCAAATGCTGGTATTTATTGGGACCCGCTGAGGTCATTCCTGTTGTCGAATTATATGTTTAAATTGTAATTTTGTACTCAGTCATGTTCATTCATTGCATATCATGTCTCAATCTCTGTTGCTACTTATTGATACATCATATCATCATTTTAGGCTAGTTTCATGACATTGTGAACCTGAGAGACTGGAGAGATTGTTGACGGAGTGAAGTCGAGGGCCTGATTGTGAGTGATATTTATGGGATCATGCTGCACGCCGCATCATGTTTTATTAATTTATGCCTGAATTTGGCTTATTATAGCGTTTGGGCTGAATGAGCCCCTCCGAAGTCTATACACCCACAGTGAGCGTAGTTGATATTATATTGAGGGATGGATCTTCCCTGGGCATGGATTTTTCCTAATTTTTATACTGAGGGATGGATCTTCTCTAATTATTTATATTGAGGGATGGATCTTCCCTGGGCTGGATTGGCCCTATACAGTACTGAGTGACTGCATGTCAGTTATCACACACACACACACACACACACACACACACACACACACATATATATATATATATATAGGATGGATCTTCCCTGGGCTGGATTGGTCATATATAGTACTAAGTGACTGTGCGCGAGTTGTCATTTATATTTGGGCTGAATCTACCCTGTACAATGCTAAGTGACTGAGCGTGCGAAATATTAAGCATGATAAGTGGAAATACGAGACAGTGAGATTGGGTACTCTGAGAGTGTGAGTACATGAGTTCATCACTGTGCTGCATTGCATTAGACATGCATACTTGATATGTAGGCATAGAGAATTATTTTTCCTCATGCCATCTGATAATCGAATTTCTTATCTGTTGTTAAAGTTTTTGAGAAAAATCACAGATTTCAGACTTATTCATATTTTTGGTGATTTCGGCAAAAGATTTGAGTTCTACTGTTATACTTAAAAAAAAAATGTTTATTTTCCGGAATTGTATACGAGCTGAGCATTTCTTTATTGAGTTATTTCTTGTACCATCTTTATTATATTGTTATGAACTGTTATTGGTTATTGGAGTTGGACTCTGACCTTTGTCCCTGCTCGTCACTACTTTCAACCTAAGGTTAGGTTTGTTACTTATTGATTACATGGGGTCGGTTGTGCTCATACTACACTTCTGCACCTTGCGTGCAGAATTTGGACGCTGATGTTGCTGTGTATGATGGAAGCTATCATTGAAGACGTACCTCCGTTCCAGTTACAGCTGCCTCTTGTTCATGGTAGCCGATACTTATGAAAATATGTTTATGTACATTCGAACAGATGATGTATTTATTTCATACTAGCTTTGTAAACTCTAAATCTTAGAAGCTCATGATTTGTACTACCAGTCCTTGGGAATTCTTGTACAACAGTTCAGTTGTATTATCATTTCTTCTCTTAATAAATATCATTTGAACTGGTTTGTTGTTAACTGGATTACCTAAAGGGTTGGGTTAGGTGCCATCACGGTTAGATGGATTTTGGGTCGTGAAAATCATATATTTAAAACCAAGGGAAGGTAAAACACATGCCCGAACCTAAGTATGCAACCATCAAACAAGTTAGAAGGTGCGACTCACATTATTTCATCTCCTTTATTTCCTAAGTACTACTCTACTCTAAAAAAGCTGCTACTACTACTACCCGGTTAAAGTTGCATCTCGTGGAAAAGAATCGAGGCACAAAGAAAAATCACGGGGGATTATTACTACCTAAGGAAATAAAAAAGACATGTTTTTTTAATTTTGTATTTTCTAATTTTTTGTATTTTTGTTTGACTTTAATCCCTCAAGAAAATTTTCTAGAAGATCCATTATCGGGAAAAGTCCATAGTATTTTATTTTTTTAATTATTTCTTTTATTAAACTAACACAACTAAAATAGCATAGAAAGTCACTCAGATAATCTCCTCATCCTAAACTTAAAATTGTGCATTATCCCCGGTGTACACCATAACTAATACGAGGGCAAAAGAAACTCCCTGGTAGGCCGATGCACTAGCAGCTCATGGGGTACTCAGACTTCTCCATGGAATTTTTCTTTGTGCGGGCACCCCACACTTAGTTCTAACCATCTAGCTTGATATTGCATCCTTCCAATAAAATTGTTTTCCATGATCCTACAAAAACTACACTACAAAAATAACACAATAAAAAGGTAAACAAATAAATTAAAAAAGCAGTAAAGTTGGGTTGCCTCCAAACAAGCACCTAGTTAATGTCGTGGCACGACGTAAACTACTTTTTACCTCCACCTCGAGCTTAAACTGAATTCTCATTTTGGCTTCAAGTTTTCGGCTATGTTCTAGGGGTGGTGGAACAAATCTAACTGGCCCAAGGAAATAAAGTAGTATTCCGTACCTCTTGACCTTTATATGAGGTGTGTAATCTTGACTTTCTGGAAAGAAAAATTTCAGAATATAGGCACCTTATTTCTCATTTCTTGACTCCTAAATTAGCTCAGTTGACTCTATTTCCATATCCTCATCCAACCAAATATGGAACAATATTTGGATTGAGGACCAATGCGCTCAAACACATGAACTTTAGGACTTTCAACATCAATGATACTAGAGTCAACAAAATCTGTATCCTCAATATCCTTGGCTGACTCTAGTATCACGTCTTCAACATCGGCATCCTTAAATTGTAGTTGGCTAGGTTGTTGGTGTTCTACTATGAACCTTGAGCATTAAAAATTTTCAACCAGTTGACTCACTTGATCCTCCAAGCTGCAAATTGTTGCTTGTGCCTTTCTATATCCAGTTGTTTCTTATCTTTTTGTCCCATAAGGCACTTTAATATATCTTCGATCTCCTTTAAGTCAGCTTCCGCTGGTTCTTTATTCCAATTAACTTCACAAGAAAAAGTAGAACCATCATAATACGGGTTTGGGGAAGAATAAGAAATACAAGCACAACTATAAAAGTGACCACCTTGACCGCCACACACATTCCACATATAAGATTGAGTTGGTGCACATAACTTGCTCTAGGTAATATTTTGATAATTTTGCCACGGGTGATTTCCTCCACAATATGCATAAGGAAGATATAAAAAAAAAAAAAAACCAACACCTAAACTTCCATAATTGCAAGATGTCATATTTCTCAAATAAACAAGTAAAATAAAAAAAACCAAAAAAAAAAAAGGTTCAAACTTGAAATCTAGCAGTATTTACATCTATAATTACACCGTTAATTCCCCAGCAATGGTGATCACACCCAACTATGCCTTACAAAAAGGAATAAGCGATTTTTGCAAATATAATCCGGTCTAAGAGTCCGGAGTCGAATCCCACGAAGAACTAAGGCTTCACTATAACTGTTAAGTATCACTAAGAAGACAAGTTTGAACATTTTCTAAGTTATAACTATTAATATTCTTATATATAACTAATTAACTAACAAATTAAAGTAGTAAATTAACAACTAAAGCTGCTAAGGGTTAGAGACAAGATTGAAAAAGTCCAGGATTATGATTTTCCCCAATCTTCGAAATCCTCCCCGCTATATTTTCTATAATTCACCTAAGTATTCTCTACCGATTGTGAGTACTTTGGGTTTTGTAATTCTCTTCTGAGCAACTACCATAATTTACTAGACATATTCTTCTGAACTACGCTAACTAGAACTAGTTCACTGCTCACTAAGATTGCACCAAGGTTTTATTATTCCTAATCCCACCTTTAAACTCTCAGTATTGATTCCTCATATACGTTATGAGTGATGTTGTTCAACAACTACTTAAATGTGTACCCTTTTCCCAGCGATATACACTAAATAGGCACAGATCAATTGAGGACTCTTTCAACCAACAGCAATAAAAATGTAGTTGAACAAGTAGAGAAAAGTCAATGGCAAATTTATATTAAACGCAGTTGAAAATCATCTTCCAAAAGGTTCCATAAAACCCTAGATGAGAGAGTTTAGATACTCATAGTTGTATCAACAATCATAATAATACTTGAAAGCATTAAACTATAGATTAAGGAAGAACGGAGAGGAAACTCTGGTAATTCGTTGCTTCCAAGTGTTCCGAAGCCTTCTTCATCTACAATAATGTCTCTCCCCACTAAAACTCACTTAGGAGGTACTTATAAGGTAGGGTCACGAATGATATATTGTCACGAACTAAATCCCGTAATAGGTCATGATGGCGCCCAACAATGCTGTTAGGCAAGCCAACGCGTGAACCTCCACTTAATTAACCAATTTTAGCTTATAAAAGCAAGAATTTCATTAAGTAAATAGAATTAAATCTAGGAATCATGAAATCATATGTTCTTCTTCACCCAATTTAATGTAAATAAATCATAAAGCAAAGTGGCAATAATAATATTAGGTACAACTGTGAGAATCCACTAAAAACACCCAAAACCCAGTGCCACAAGTGCATGAGCATTTATTAGGGAGTACAATACTAATACAATATCTATCTAGAATATAAAATAGATGGGATCAATAAATGAATATGATTGAGATTCAGTGTGATGCGGATCGTAACATGAAATGCAAATTACCATAAAGTCCCCTCATGTGAGGGCCCAATCATTTTGAGTATCGTAGTCTCACTGCCCCATTTATTGCTTCTTTTATGTTCATTTGCGATTATGTGACTTGCCTGGGTGATTGGTTTGGTTCCAAGGATGTTTCAAAGTGAATTGGACACTTAGTCCCAAAGTTAGAAGCTTAAGTCGAGAGAGTTAATCGGAGTTTGACTTTTGTCTAGACGAATCCGGATCGGTGTTTTGATGGTTCCAATTGCTTTGTATGGTAACTTTAGACTTAGGCATATGTCCGTATGTTGATTGGTGATCCGTAGGTTGGTTTTGATGCTTTTTCGCGAAAGTTAGAAAGTTGAATGTGACGGCCGATGTCTTGAGTAGAAAGGCTGAGAGTATGGGTAGCCTTGCATATATTCCAGTTGGTGAGAGGCCGCTAGCATTGGATGTTCAGTCTTTGGCCAATCAGTTCGTGAGATTAGATATTTCGGAGCCTAGTCTGGTTCTTGCTTGCGTGGTTTCTCGATCTTCTTTGTATGAGTGCATCAGAGAACACCAGTATGACAACCCCCATTTGCTTGTCCCTAAGGATACAATGCCGTACAGTGATTCCAAGGAGGTTTCTATTGGAGACGATAGTGTGTTGCGGATGTAGGGCCGAATTTGTGTGCCCAATGTGGATGGATTATGTGAGTTGACTCTTGAGAAGGCCCATAGTTTGCGGTATACCATTCATCTGGGTGCCGCTAAAATGTATCAGGATTTGAGACAGCACTATTGGTGGAGGAGGATGAAAAATAATATAGTAGAGTATGTGGTTCGGTGCTTGAACTGTCAGCAGATGAAGTACAAGCATCAGAGGCCAGGCAGTTTGCTTCAGAAACTTGAGATTCCCGAGTAGAAATAGGGGTGTGTTACTATAGATTTTGTTGTTGCGATCCCACGGATTTTGAAGAAATTTGATGCAGTTTGGGTGATTGTGGACCGGTTGACTAAGTCCATACATTTCATTTCGGTTTTGACTACCTATTCTTCAGAGCGGCAGGCTGAGATCTATTTCTGCGGGATTGTTCGTCTTCAAGGTGTGCCGGTGTCCCTTATTTCTAATCGGGGAATGCAGTTCACATCGCAATTTTGGAGAGCATTGCAGCGAGAGTTTGGCACACGAGTTGAGTTGAGTACAACATTCCACCCCAAGATGGATGGACAGTCCGAGTGCACCATTCAAATCTTGGAGGATATGCTATGCGCTTGTATTATGGATTTCGGGGGTTCTTGGGATCAGTTTCTACTGCTTGTAGAGTTTGCCTACAGCAATAGCTACCAATCGAGTATTTAGATGGCTCCTTATGAGGCTCTATATGAGAGGCGGTGTCGATCTCCAGTTGGTTGGTTTGAGCCGGGAGAGGCTAGGTTATTGGGACTGATCTAGTTTAGGTTGGAGAAGGCCAAGTTAATTTAGGATTGACTTCACACAGCACAGTCTAGACAAAAGAGCTACGCTGATCGAAAGGTTCGTGATGTTGCATATATGGTGAGAGGAAGGTATTACTCACAGTTTCGCCTATGAAGGGTGCGATGAGGTTCGGGAAGAAGGGCAAGCTGAGACCTCAGTATATTGGCCCTGTTGAGGTGCGTACGAGGATTAGAGAGGTGGCCTACAAGCTTGCATTGCCAACTTGTCTATCGGGTGTTCACCAGTGTTTCATGTTTCTATACTCCAGAAATATTATGGAGACCCACCTCATGTTTTGGATTTCAGCATGGTTGATTTAGATGGGGATTTGACTTATGATGTGGAGCCGGCTTTTAGATCGTCAGGTTCGAAAGTTGAGATCAAAGAACTTAGCATTAGTGAAAGTTCAGTGGAGGGGCCAGCAAGTCGAGGAGGCTACTTGGGAGACCGACTGGGAAATGCGGAGTAGATATCCACACCTATCTGAGACTCCAAGTATGACTCTAGACTCTTTCGAGGACGAACATTTGTTTAAGAGGAGGAGAATATGACGACCCAGCCGGTCATTTTGATTATTGTAGCCCCCGTTTCCCCATGTATCGCTTCTTTTATATTCATTTGTGGTTATGTGACTTTACGGGGTCGTTAGTTTGATTCCGGGGTTATTTCATAATGAATTGGGACACTTAGTCCCAAAGTTGGAAGCTTAAGTTAAAATAGTTGACCGAAGTTTGAATTTTGTGTAGACGACTTCGGAACGAGGTTTTGATGGTTCTATTAGCTTCGTATGGTGATTTTGAACTTAGGCGTATGTCCGAATGTTGATTTGGAGGTCCGTAGGTTGGTTTGATGGTTTTTTGCAAAAGTTAGAAAGTTTAAGGTTTGGAAGGTTGAGAAGTTTGACCGAGAGTTGACTTTGTTGATACCGGGCTAGGATTATGGTTTCGAGAGTTAGAATAGGTCCGTTGTGTCATTTATGACTTATGCGCAAAATTTGAGATCAATCGGAGTTGGTTTGATATGATTCGACATCATTTTTAGAAGTTGGAAGTTCGTTAGTTTCATTAGGCTTGAATTAGCGTGCGATCCGTGATTTTGATGTGATTTGAAATTTCGACTAAGTTCGTATTGTGTTTTAGGACTTGTTGGTATGTTTGGATGGGGTCCCGAGGGCCTCGAGGGTGATTCGGATTGAAATCGGATTAGGAATTTGACTTATGGAATGGCTATTGGCATCAGTTCTGGTGTAAACGCACTTGCGAGGTTTTGGCCGCAGGTGCAGAGCCGTAAAAGCGGCGGGTACACGCAGGTGCGAAGAGGAGTGAAGTCTGGGAGGACCACAGATGCAAGGGTGTTTCCGCAGAAGCGAAAGCGCTTCTGTGATGAGAGGTCTGCAGGTGCAAAGTATGTTGGGCTTGGCCTTGGTCGCAGATGCGGTAGGCTATCCACATGTGCGGATGCGCATGAGCAGGCGAGGGACCGTAGAAGCGATCTCGCATATGCGAAGCTTGGGCCACAGAAACGGCAGGTCGAGATTCTTAGTGGGCTTTGCAGAAGCTTGGATTTTTTCAGCGAAAACTTAGGTGCGATCAATTTGTCTACAGGTGCGGGATCGCTGGCAGTGATTTAAAATCGAAGGGTTTGGTTGTTTTTCTCATTTTTGGGATTTTTAAGTTCTTACTAGGGTATGTTTTGGAGAGGTTTCCACCTAAATTGAGAGATATGCGGCCTTTAGTCACTTTTGTCCATAAAATATTGAATAGCCATTGATTATTACACCTAATCTTCAAGAATTTGAGTTAGAATTTTGGGATTTTTTGACTATGTTATTGGAGAATGAAATTTGAGGATTTGAGAGGCGATTTGTGGTTGGAATTGGATGACTTTGGTATTGTTGGACTCGTAATTAAATGGGTGTTCGAAATTTGTGAATTTTGTCGGGTTCCGAGGTGCGAGCCCGAGGTTGACATTTTGAGTTCACTTTTTGACTTGAGTTAAAGATCTTAGCTTTATCTTTTGGAATCACGTCCTATAGCTTTTATTGATAGTATTACGTTATTTTGGCTAGATTCGAGCCTTCCGGAGGTTGATACGCGTGGGAAGGGCTTGTTAGCGGAGTGACTTGGTTTACTTGAGGTAAGTATCTCATCTAGACTTGGTTGAGGCACTAGTTGCTTGAATTATTTGTGATAGCTACGTGCTATGGGTGCGCACATGTGTGGGGTCTTGAGCCTATGTGCTAACCCTGGGGTATTTTTCCATGTTCAGGTTATGCTTAGACTATGATATGCTTAGAATTGACTATTAAGCTTTAAGCCATGATGTTCTCATATTTGTAACATTGTTGTAAACTATTTGAGCCATGTTTGAGTTTACTTAGAGGCTAAATCACTGAATGAACTTGATAATTATTATCTCTGTGATGAAATAGTCGGTTTGAGCTATGATAGCACACTATGCACATGCCTACACTTTAGCATGTCACTTATACCAGTCCAGGAGCAAGAGATCTGTTATTCATTCAACATATACATGTATTCTTGTGTATTTGCCTTTGTGTGGTATGATTTGGACTGGATGCCTGTGACCACGCAGGGCGGATTGTGTTGTTATGCAAGTACCATGCCGGGAAGAGTATGGTATTATGCTTGTGAAAATGCTGGGCGGATTATGTTGTTATGTATGTTACCACGCCGGGAGGATTGTACTGTTATGCATGTGACCAAGCCAGGCGGATTATGATATTGAGCATGTGACTACACTGGGTTAGTAGTAGGTTGAATTGACCCTGCTTGCGTGTAGATATAGATCCATCCTCCTAGGGTCACCCTCTCATGTTTCTTTCTTGATGGTGTACACGTGGATACTGAGGAAAACTTATCAGTGATTTGGTATGAATATGGAAAGGTTGAGGAAATCTAGCCAGTGTTTGTTTGGATTTTGCATTTCATCTTTACTTGCAATTTTCGTGGTTAATTACCTAATCTTGCTGCATAGTATCTCTATATGTTGAACGTTGACTGAACAAAGTATTTGAGTAACTATACACATACACACATAGATGCTTCTTCCGCTGCTTTATGACTTGGTTTCATTATTGTTCCGTACTTGTTAAATGTTGAAACTATACAGGTTATTACTAGTACCATTTATAGTTCTTGCTTCTTTTACCTCGCCGAGGTTAGTTACGATACTTATTGAGTACATTGGGTCGGTTCTACTCACACTACACTCTACACTTAATTGTGTATATCCAGGTGTGGGGATCAGCTATCAGCAGTAGGCTTGCTTGCTTGATTGGACTATCTTTGAGAGGTGAGGTAGAGTTGCATCCTTGGTCGTAGCTATGACTTGTCTTTTCCTTATATATTGTTGTTACAGTTCAAACAGTGTTATTACTGTTCTATTTCAGACTTATATTCAATTGTAGAGCTCATGACTCCATATTTACCAATTTTTGGGGGATGTACCTTGTATTGGCAGTACTATATAACACTGAGATTTCAGACTTATGTTATTTCTATAATTATTGTTGTTCTAGTTCTTTATTGTTATGTTTCGGCTTGCCTAGCCGGTGTGTTAGGTGCCATCATGATGGGTTGGGATTTTGGGTCGTGACACCACAGCAGCTGCACCTATGAGCCAAGACGACCGTCAAATGAACCAGTCTCAGTACCTGCACAATTAGTGCAGAAGTGTAGTATGAGTACGTAAATCAACACGCACCCAGTAAGTATCTAGCCTAACCCCGATGAAGTAGTGATGAGGGGTTGACATCGGCACTTACTAGTGGTCCAGTAAATCAAATATAGTAAAAGTAGACAGGTATGAAGCATGGCGAGTAAAATAACGAAAACAGATATAGTTACACAACACCAGATAAAATTTCACATCTCAAGTCAGGAAATCTCATAGGTATACTGACTCCTTATCAAATATTATGTACGATTCTGCCAAGACGAACGGCCTTATAGCGTAAAGTGTTTCACATAACTGCCAAGGCGAATGACCTGATCCCATAAGAGTGTGTTACATAGTCCTGCTGAGGCGAACGGCCTGATCCCATAAGAATACAATACATGATACTACTGAGGCGAACTGCCTGATCCCATAAGACTATGTACTATATCGAGGCGAACGGCCTGATCCCATAAGAGTGTATTACATGATACTGTCGAGACAAATGGCCCAATCCCATAAGAGTATTGCTGAGGTGTTCAGCCCGATCCCATTAGAATATGAAACCTTGACGGGTCATGTAACGACCCAACTAGTCGTCTCGTGGGTTACCACTCCGTCTTCCCCATTTCTACTTCATTTACGCTTCGTTATCCGTGTTTTATGTAATCGAGTTGAGTAGTTTGCGTTCGGAGTGCATTTGGTAAGAAATGAGACACTAAGTCTCTTTTAAGAAGGTTTAAGTTGGAAAAGTCAATCGGATGTTGACTTATGAGTTAGAAGGTTCGGATGTGAGATCCGATGATTTGGTTAGCTTCGGGAGGTGATTTATGACTTAGGAGTGTGATCGGAATTGGTTTCGGAGATCCCGTGTAGAATTAGGCTTGAATTGGCGAAGTTAGAATTTTGGCGATCTCCGGTTGATAAGCGAGATTTTGATCCGAGGGTCAGAATGGAATTTCGAAAGTTGTTGTAGCTTCGGTATGTAATTTATGACTTGTGTGCAAAATTTCAGGTCATTCGAACGTAGTTTGGTTGGGTTTAGATCAAAAGAGCAATTTAAAAGATTTTAAAATCCTTAGGCTTGAATCCAACGCGAATTTGGTGTTGAGAGGTTGTTTTGGGCGTTCCAATGGTTGGAACAAGTTTGAATAATATTATGGAATATGTTGGCATGTTTGGTTGAGTTTCCAGAGGCCTCGGATGAGTTTTGGGTGGTTAAACGGACTATTTCATCGTTGGAAAGGAAAATCAGCATAAATGTTAGAAATGCTACGCATGCTGTCCAAAATGCGAAAAGCATTTTGATTATGCTACACAGCAAAGTGTAGCAGATTGCAATGTCAAAAATACGACCAGAATGCGAACAGCATTTTGAACACCTGAAAGTTTTATTGTTCCGATTTTTGACCTCTTTATGAATAGAAATAAGTGCCCATTTGCCATGCAAAACCCGTTTTCATTATCCACAAAGAGAAACACCTCCAAACACCATAGAATCACAGCAAATCAACCTCAAAACTATATCCAAAGGAGATTTTCTTGGACAAATTCTTAAAAGAGGGGATTTTGGCCATCTTGAATATAGTTGGAGCTATAGAACTTGGATTGCAACTAATCTTGAAGGGATTTTTGGAAGATTTTCAAGGAAAACATCGGGGTAAGTGTTCTTAACTCAATTTTGGAGGAATTACCTCAGTTTATCACTGTTTTTAGCAATTAATTGATGATTTCAGTTGGGAAAATTATGGAAAACCCTAAGTTTAGATTTAAGATTTGAAGGTCGATCCGATGTCGGAATTCGATAAATCTTGTATGGTTGAACTCGTGAGGAGATAAGGAACCCGTTGAGATGAAAACTACTGAATTTCGAGAAGTGGGCCCGGGGCTCGTGTTTTGCTAATTTCGGGATTTCTTAGTATTTTTGACTGTTTCCGCTTGGGCTTTGTTCCCTCAACATATTGTGACATAATTATTCTGAATTTGGATAGATTCGACGCACGTGGAGGCCAATTCAAAGGGCAAAGGCATCGCGGGCTAAGGATTTAGCCGGTTTGAGGGGAGTAGTGATTGTAAATGATGTTCTGAGGGTTTAAAACCCCGGATTGCACATCGTAGTGCTATATTGAGGTAAGGCACGCGCTCGATGATGAGCGTAGGGTCGTTTACTACTGGGGATTGTGACTTGGTCCGTCCCGATTGATGATTTTTACTATATATTTGATTGAAACTTATTTGATGTCATCATGAACTGGGGTGATTGCCATATTTGGGCTTTGTGCCGGTTATTTGAACCCTTCAGGGGTAGTTATCACTGTTTCCTCACTGTTTGATTCATTACTTAAGCTCATTCATGTTGTTTTCCATTGTTTTTACAAAACAGTCATTTTTACTCGATTTTGAGATTTAAATGACATTTTAAATGATATAAATGGATCGGGTGGCACGCCGCCACGAGATATTGCGCTTGGGCCGTAAGAAGCCCCTCCCGGAGTCTGCACCCCCCACAGTGAGCGCAGGGTACCCATGGGATCGGGTGACGCACCGTCACGAGACATGACGTGGCTACTCATGTTGTTTTCTTTCACTTCATGTTGTTTACTTGAGATATTTCCATGTTTTATTGTTTCATTATGGATTGTTGTATGCCTTATGTGTTTTCTTACCTTCAGTTGTTATTTATAATTATTACTCACTGAGTTGGAAGTACTCACATTACTCCCTGCACCCTGTGTGCAGATTCAGGCTTTATCGGCTCCGCTCCGAGACATTGATTATTACTGTCAGGGCAGCGATTCAAAGACTACGAGATAGCTGTTGGCGTCCGCAGCCCCGTAAGAGGTTTGGCAGACTCCAGCCTCCGTCATTCAGTGGTGCTGAGGGCGAGGATGCCTAGGGTTTTCTTGATAAGTGTCAGCGAATGCTCTGGACAGCCGGGATTCTTGAGTCTAGTGGTGTGGCATTTACCACATTTCAGTTCACGGGAGCTGCCTTTAATTGGTGAGAGGCGTATGAGAGGCGTAGGCCGGTTGATGCAGCGCCCCTTACTTGGCAGCAATTCTCCGCTCTTTTCTTGGAGAAGTATGTGCCGCAGTCTCGCAGAGAGGAGCTGCGTAGACAGTTCGAACGGCTGCGACAGGGGGATATGACTGTGTCGCAATATGAGTCAAGATTTTCTGAGTTGGCTCGACATGTTATCTGGATGGTTCCGACTGATCGTGAAAGAAACAGGAGGTTTGTGGATGGCCTTAACTATAATCTCCGTATTCTTATGACCAGGGAGAGAGTATTGGGTGCTACTTTCGAGGAAGTGGTTGATATAGCTTGCGAGATTGAGACGGTTCGCCATTAGGAGCGATAGGAGAGGGGGGCTAAGAGGCCTCGAGGATCGGGTAGTTATAGTAGTACTCCTTCGAGAGGCCAGTTTCAGCAAGGTAGAGGTCGTTCCTTCAGGCCTGCTCAGCCAGTCCGCCCAGGGTATAGCGGGGCATCTGCAGGTCGTGGTTATAATGGATTGCAACAGGGCCAGTCATCACTCAGCGCCCTTCCAGCTCATGTTCCGTCAGCCCAGGGTCCTTCTAGGCCGATTGCATTTGCTAGAGCACCAGTGCACTGTTATGAGTGTGGCGAGATGGGCCACGTGCGGAAGCATTGTCCTCATCGTGGTGCTAGATCGTCCCAACAGAGGGGTCAACCCTTGACTGCTGATCCAGTTACCTTACCACCCGCCCAGCCAGCCAGGGGTGGAGGTCAGGCAGCCAAAGGCCGCCCAAGAGGGGGAGGTCAAGCAGGCGGTGGCCAGGCCCGATTCTATGCTATTCCAGGCAGGACAGATGCCAGTGCTTCAGATGCCGTTATTACAGGTATTGTTTCAGTCTTCCACAGAGATGCCTCTGTATTATTTGAACCCGGTTCCACTTATTCATATGTGTCCTCATATTTTTCTCATTATTTGAGTACGCTCCTGGAGTTTCTTGCTTTACCTATTCATGTGTCTACCCTGGTGGGCGATACTGTTGTTGTGGACCGTGTGTACCGGTCGTGTATAGTGACCATTGGGGTCTGGAGACCCGAGTGGACCTATTGCTACTAAGCATGGTAGATTTTGATGTCATTTAAGGCATGGATTGGCTATCTCCATGTCGTGCTATTTTAGACTGTCATGCTAAGACAGTTACATTGGCTTTGCCGGGTGTGCCGCGGATCGAGTGGCGTGGCGTGACTGATTATATTCCTAGTAGGGTGATATCATACTTGAAAGCCCAGCTATGGTTGGGAAGGGTTGCCTTGCATACCTAGCGTTTGTGAGGGATGTTGGAGCTGAGACTCCAAGCATCGATTCTGTTCCAGTTGTGCGGGATTTTCCTGATGTATTTCCTGCAGACCTGCCGGGCATGCTGCCGGACAGGGATATTGATTTCAGTATTGACCTGGTGCCGTGCACTCAACCCATCTCTATTCCACCGTATCGTATGGCACCAGCAGAGTTGAAGGAGTTGAAAGAGCAACTTCAGGAACTCCTAGATAAGGGGTTCATTCGGCCTAGTGTGTCACCTTGGGGTGCACCGGTTCTATTTGTGAAAAAGAAAGATGGCACGATGAGAATGTGCATCGATTATAGGCAGTTGAACAAGGTAACAATCAAGAACAAATATCCTTTACCTCGCATCGATGATTTATTTGACCAGCTTCAGGGAGCACGAGTGTTCTCCAAGATTGATCACCGTTCAGGATATCACCAATTAAAGATCAGGGATGCAAATATTCTTAAGACTGCTTTCCGGACTAGATATGGCCACTATGAGTTTCTTGTTATGTCTTTCGGGCTAACCAATGCCCCAGCGGCGTTCATGCAGTTAATGAATAATGTATTTTGGCCTTATCTGGATTCGTTCGTGGTGGTATTCATTGATGATATTCTGGTGTACTCGCGTAATCAGGAAGAGCACGTAGAACATTTGCGAGTTGTATTACAGAGATTGAGGGAGGAGAAGCTTTATACAAAATTCTCTAAGTGCGAGTTTTGGCTCAATTCAGTGGCTTTCTTGGGGCACGTGGAGTCCAGCGAGGGTATACAGGTTGACCCAAAGAAGATATAGGCGGTCCAGAGTTGGCCTAGACCGTCCTCGGTCACGGAGATTCGTAGCTTTCTTGGGTTGGCAGGCTACTATCGCCGGTTTGTTCAGGGTTTCTCATCCATTG
>MCJB01037907.1:22083-56445 GCA_002018475.1 Nicotiana obtusifolia | reverse complement strand
CGTCTCATATTTTAGACTTCAGCACGATTCAGTTGGATGATAATTTGACCTATGAGGTGGAGCCAGTGGCGATTTTGGATCGTCAGGTTCGGAAGTTGAGGTCCAAGGAGATAGCTTCAGTGAAGGTTCAATGGAGAGGTCGGTCCGTGGAGGAGGCTACCTGGGAAATCGGGCGGGAGATGCGGAGCAGATACCCTCACCTATTTGAGACTTCAGGTATGATTCTTGACTCGTTCGAGGACGAACGTTTGTTTAAGTGGGGGAGAATGTAACGACCCAACTAGTCGTCTCGTGGGTTACCACTCAGTCTTCCCCATTTCTACTTCATTTATGCTTCGTTATCCGTGTTTTATGTAATCGAGTTGAGTAGTTTGCGTTCGGAGTGAATTTGGTAAGAAATGAGACACTTAGTCTCTTTTAAGAAGGTTTAAGTTGAAAAAGTCAACCGGATGTTGAGTTATGAGTTAGAAGGTTTGGATGTGAGATCTGATGATTCGGTTAGCTTTGGGAGGTGATTTATGACTTAGAAGTGTGATCGGAATTGGTTTCGGAGATCCCGTGTAGAATTAGGCTTGAATTGGCGAAGTTAGAATTTTCGCGATCTCCGGTTGATAGGCGAGATTTTAATCCGAGGGTCGGAATGGAATTCCGAAAGTTGCTGTAGCTTCGATATGTAATTTATGACTTGTGTGCAAAATTTCAGGTCATGCGGACGTAGTTTGGTTGGGTTTAGATCAAAAGAGCGATTTAGAAGATTTTGAAATCCTTAGGCTTGAATCCAACGCGAATTTTGTGTTGAGAGGTTGTTTTGGGCGTTCCGATGGTTGGAATAAGTTTGAATAATGTTATGGGATATGTTGGCATGTTTGGTTGAGTTTCCGAAGGCCTCGGGTGAGTTTTGGGTGGTTAAACGGACTATTTCATCGTTGGAAAGGAAAAACTGCATAAATGTTAGAAATGCTACGCATGCTGTCCAAAATGCGAACAGCATTTTGATTATGCTACGCAGCAAAGTGTAGCAGATTGCAATGTCAAAAATGCAACCAGAATGCAAACAGCATTTTGATTATGCGACCAGAATGCTACGCAGCAAAGTGTAGCAGATTGCAATGTCAAAAATGCGACCAGAATGCTTACAGCATTCTGATTATGCGACCAGAATGCGAACAGCATTTTGAACACCTGAAAGTTTTATTATTCCGATTTTTGACCTCTTTATGAATAGAAATAAGTGCCCATTTGCCATGCAAAACCCATTTTCATCATCCACAAAGAGAAACACCTCCAAACACCATAGAATCACAGCAAATCAACCTAAAAACTATATCCAAAGGAGATTTTCTTGGACAAATTCTTAAAAGAGGGGATTTTGGCCATCTCGAATATAGTTGGAGCTATAGGACTTGGATTGCAACTAATCTTGAAGGGATTTTTGGAAGATTTTCAAGGAAAACATCGGGGTAAGTGTTCCTAACTCAATTTTGGAGGAATTACCTCAGTTTATCACTGTTTTTAGCAATTAATTGATGATTTAAGTTGGGAAAAATTATGGAAACCCCTAAGTTTAGATTTAAGATTTGAAGGTCGATTCGATGTCGGAATTCGATAATCTTGTATGGTTGAACTCGTGAGGAGATAAGGAACCCGTTGAGATGAAAACTACTGAATTTCGAGAAGTGGGCCCGGGGCTCGGGTTTTTCTAATTTTGAGATTTCTTAGTATTTTTGACTTTTTCACTTGGGATTTGTTCCCTCAACATATTGTGACATAATTATTCTGAATTTGGATAGATTCGACGCACGTGGAGGCCAATTGAAAGGGCAAAGGCGTCGCGGGCTAAGGATTTAGCCGGTTTGAGGTGAGTAGTGATATTAAATGATGTTCTGAGGGTTTGAAACCCCGGATTGCACATCGTAGTGCTATATTGAGGTGAGGCACGTGCTCGATGATGAGCGTGGGGTCGTTTACTACTGGGGATTGTGACTTGGTCCGTCCCAATTGATGATTTTTACTATATATTTGATTGAAACTTATTTGATGTCATCATGAATTGGGCTGATTGCCATATTTGGGCTTCGTGCCGGTTATTTGAACCCTTCAGGGGTAGTTATCACTGTTTGATTCATTACTTGAACTCATTCATGTTGTTTTCCACTATTTTTACAAAACAGCCATTTTTACTCAATTCTGATATTTAAATGACATTTAAAATGATATAAATGGATCGGGTGGCACGCCGCCACGGGATTTGATATGAATGGATCGGGTGGCATGCCGCCACGAGATATTGCGCTTGGGCCGTAAGAAGCCCCTCCTGGAGTCTGCACCCCCCACAGTGAGCGCAGGGTACCCATGAGATCGGGTGACACACCGTCACGAGACATGACGTGGCTAGTCATGCTGTTTTCTTTCACTTCATGTTGTTTACTGAGATATTTACATGTTTTATTGTTTCATTATGGATTGTTGTATGCCTTATGTGTTTTCTTACCTTCAGTTGTTATTTATAATTATTACTTACTGAGTTGGAAGTACTCACATTACTCCCTGCACCCTGTGTGCAGATTCAGGCTTTATCGGCTCCGCTCCGAGACATTGATTATTACTGTCAGGGCGGCGATTCAGAGACTACGAGGTAGCTGTTGGCGTCCGCAGCCCCGTATCTCTTTTATCTTGTTGTTTCCACTATATTCAAACAATTGTGCCAAAGATATTGTAATAGTAATCTTATTATTAGGATTTTCATTAGTTGCTCATGACTTTGTGACACCCCGGTTCGGGCTGTAGTCGAGATGGTTCACTATATTTTTCCGCAAATTACTGTTATTAAATCGTACTTATATTATTTTCGTATTGTTTAACTATTTGAATGAAGTTTAATTTGAATTGGCTGGCCTTGTCTTCATGAGAGGCGCCATCACGATCATGGTTGGGATTTTGGGTCGTGACAGGTCACTGGCCCCACTCACAAATATACGTGTGAGTTATATAATTTAAGAGAACTTTTGGACAAATACACATAACGTAGAAGAAATCCATAAAAAGGAAGTATGATATCCACCACAAATCCAGTGGCTCGTCAATTATCTAAAATAGCAAGTCCAATACTTACAAAAGTCTAGTCTCAGGCCAAAATGTAATCATGGCATTTAAACAGGCAAGAATAACTCAAATAGTACAATTAAAGCATGGCATGAGTCTAAGTCTTCCCGGACATAAATAAGAATTCTAGCATACCCACGGACACTCATCACCTCATACGTGCGTAGCTCCCCTAACGCGTAGCACATAATAAATATAACACCTACGAGTTAAATTTCCCCTCACAAGGTTAGACAGGAGACTTACCTCGCTCTGAAATCCGATAACCAGCTCCAACGCCTCTCTAACTCCTCAAACCAATGCCAAACGATTCAAAACCAGACAAATAACGTGCAAACCAATCAAAATATACTCAAAGACTCCTGATTTAACAATTTATAACAATTTTCAACTCCACTCGAAAAGTAAACAAAGTCAACCCCCAGGCCCACGCACCCGTATTTCAAAATATTTCAAAGATAAACATCATACATTGCACCACGAACATAAATATATAATTTATTTCCAATTTCGTGGTCAAAATCCAAAAATATAATTTCTAGGTTTTCTCCAAAAGTCCCACAATTTCAACAAATTTTCATGTTCACATCCATATATAATTCATGTATTTAACTCACAATAAATAGGAATCACTTACCTTGCAATAAATGATGAAAATCTCCCCTCAAAGAACTTCAAAAATCGCCCAATCCAAGTGAAAAATGAGGAAAATGGGTCTAACCCCAGAAATAAATCCTGCCAGGCCTTTCCTCTTCATGATCACAAAGCCAAAACTTCCTTCTGCCCCAACCATGAACCCCTCCTTCACATTCGCGTTGGTGGTCGCCCTTCCGCGTTCACGAAGGGCAAATCTGCCAGCCCTAAATTCTTCGCGTTCACGACTCCCTTGTCGCGTTCGCATAGGTAAAATCCCCCTGGCCCTAGATCCTTCATCGCGTTTGTGACTCCTTCGTCGCGTTCGCGTAGCACAAATTCCCAGCAGCCAAAATCCTTCTTCGTGAACGCGTGCACCCCACCGCGTTCACAAAGAACAACACCAAAAACCAGCAGCAATAGCAAATCACCCAAACTTTGTCTAAAACCATCCCGAAAAACACCCGAGGCCCCCGAGACCCCGTCCAACCATGCCAACTAGTCCCAATACCTTATCCAAACTTATCCAAAGGCTCGAAACGCCAAGAATAACATCAAAACCACGAATAGACGATCAAAACTTTCTCTTAACTTTCAAACATTGAAACTTCGACGAACGCGTCCGGATCACAACCAAACTTTGTGCACAAGTTCTAATCAATAAAATGAACCTATCCAATGTCCCGGAACACCACCCGAAGTCCGATAACACCAAAATCCGCTCTAAGTCAAACTTAGCAAGTTTCAAAACCTTCAAAATACAAACTTCCGATAATAAGCGTTGAATCGCTCCCAGACCATCCGATACTTAAGCCGAACATACACTCATGTACGAAATCACCTTGAAACCTATTAGAACCTTCAAATTCCAATTCCGAGATCGGTTACTCAAAAGTCAAACCTCGATCAATTGTTCCAAATTAAAGCTTCCGAATAGAGAATCCTTCTTCTAAATTAATTCTGAACTTCTCGAAAATCAAAACCAACTACACGTGTGTTGACATCCAATTTTGTCCCTTCTTTATTCCAAATTGTTTACTTGAGCTTCTAATATCGTTAATTATGTAAGATATTAATCCGTTATTTTCAGTACAATTTAGACTTATTAGTATTATTATTATTTATTATTAATTTTATGTGTTATCAATACTATAGCTCGAATTATTCAAACTTGATCAATCAATGATATTTTCTTTACAAATGTCCCTCTCTTATTTCACTAATCCTACTCTTATTTATAAGATATTTATTTAAGTTATTTATATGTTAGTAGATTTTTCTATTTTAATTCATAATAATTCTACTTGAGCACTATTAAACTATTTAGTATAAAAATTCATTGCTAGACATGTCAAACAATTGTCTACTCAATATTATTGTTAATTATTGTTATAATAATTATTATTTTGGTCCAAATTAAAAGTTCAAGTAATTAAAGGAAGAATGAAAAGGGCCAAATTTTAGCCAAACTGCACATCCCAAATCACTCCATAAGATGGAGCCCAAATCTGTCCAGAATTACTAGTCCAATCAGCTTAATCCAACAACCCATATTCTAGATCTTTTCTATAAGTCAAAAATTCCTAAAAATTACATTTATTTAATCCTCTAAAATTAAAAATAAAAACAACTTTGACCAAATCTAAAAAGTTTTTCCAATTTTTTCCTCTCTTGACGTGAACAATCTTCTTCCCTCCACAAAATCTTTGCTTTTCAGAAAGTTTGGCATTTTTCCCCAATTTTTCTCTTTTTCGTAAAAGATTCTCTCTCTCTCTTGAAAAATCTTTCCATTCTCTACATGTTTTCTTCTATATTTTTCTCAGTGCCAGAAAAAGATTATACAATTTTGGTAAAATCTCTGCTGCCACACCTACTACACTTTGCCCGTCGAAAATCAGCTGCCTCGAACGGCTCTTTTGAATCAAATTTCTACCCGTGATTCTTCTGATTTCTTTTGAAATTCAAACCGAAACCCTAGCTATTTTCATCTATAAATATTCCTTTACGCTTTCAGTCACAACAAGCTTCCACCATCATTTTACTCCAAAAACTAATGGTTGCTAGCTGCCTCTATTCCCTTCAAGTCAAGGGTTTATCAGTTGCCTCCCATTTTCTCATAGGTCACTAATTTTCCATAATAAAGCAAAGCTTTAGTTTGTTCTTCCTTTTTCTTCTTTGATTTTGTTGATTTTCAATCCCACACCAAGGCAATTTATCTTCTACTATTGTTGGACACCGTCCGAAGTAGCGACTTTGAGGTGAGTTAGATAGAGGATCGAAGACCCCAACCCTAGCTCACTGCACCAAAGCAGGTTAGTGTCTTTTATTTTCTTTTCGATTCCATAAGTTTAAGACGAATTCGTATTTTGGTGTGTATTGTGAGTATGCGGCTACTTCCTCTATCGTTTTCTTCGCATGTTCTAGATATCACGAAAAATAGAATTTTGATATGCTTCTTGTTATTTGTATTTATATCATCGTCTTGATTAGAAACCATGTACTTCGGAATTTTCTCTTATTTGTGTGCAATGTCGTAGTTTAGCAGTTGTCAATGTATTCGAAATAATGTTCTAGTACTCTTTTGCTTATTTGTTTGTACAAATAAAAAAAGTTAATCTAGTCTGCTATTGCACTTGTTCGTTTAAATGGGTGAAAGTAGGAGATAGTTCTAATCTTTATTTGTATTTACATGATTAATAGATATCCTAATAAGATAGGCTACGTATATGATAGTAATTTAGTGGAAATAGTACTTTAAACTTGCTTATTATTCTTGGAAATAAATCATGCATAGGAGTTGGTGTATTCTGGCCATCTGCTATTTGAATAAGAATAAAAAATGATCGGCTAACTGCTCAAATTAACAAGTTTGATTTTGATATCTGATGAACATACAATAGTCGTATTTTATGCCTCTCGATCGAGATATCATGTCATAAGATTTGTTATCTTATTTATTAAAGTTAAAAGGGTTGGAGATCTCGTTTCTCTATTTAATATCTTAGATTTAAAAGAACCAAGTTAGGATTAAAGACCATATCTTTAGATAGTAAGATAGCTCGTTACTTAAGATTACTCATTATTTATTCAGTTTAATGTCACATAAAAGTGAATGAATATTTTGTTTACTTGCTCTGGGAGATTTTAGCCCCTTTAATCTCATTCAAATTACAGAAATCATGTCTATAGGACTAGATAATGTTTAGGAGATCTATAAGTCATGATTATAGGACTTATTTGAAGCCATGTACTTTTAAGTTTTTTCCCTCCATCGATCATGCTTATTAGACTCAAAACACATTATTGAAACAAATATGAGTTCTTATATGAAATTCTAGTATGCGTCACTATAGTGATCCTACTATTAGGTAAAAGTGTTTTACATTTATTAATCTGAGATAACTTAAAGAAATAGAGAACACATCTTGTTTGCTTGACTGATTTATATGGTTAATTATCTCTCCATATTAAGAGTTTAGTATGTAGCAAACTACTGGTTTCAAGTTTTTGGACATTGTAGAACTGAGAAGCAATGAGGTTTCTTAACTTTTGTGTTTCACTTTATATTATTTAGAGTTAAATCTTCACATCTAATTCTTTGTTTCTTCCTTTCTTTGCATATGCACTTGGAGCAAAAACGGAGTCTCGCTCGAAACTCAACATTACTCGAGTATGGAGTCATCACATCCCATACCATCCTCCTTAGAATGCACCCGATAGCAAGAAAACAAGTGAAATGCTTTGAGGCGCCTATGGCGTCTTTCTTATCTTTTCTTTCTTTATACGATTGTTTTATTTAATTTCTTGATGTTTTCCAATTTATTTGTATTTGTGTTAATCTCACACTTAACATGGGTTTGAAGATTGAATCTATTTAATTATTTAGGATCTCTTTTTTATCTAGTAAACAGAGTACCTATTTTATCATATAGTGTTTATCTCTACTTCTAACACTTCAAAACAGTAATTTGACACTTTCACAAGTCGTTAGAATGAAGTCTTTCAAAAGATCCCGTTAACATCCTTTCTAACACCATTAAATTGAGATTTTATAAAATTAATATGTTTAGATTCAGTCAAGTGTTTTCTAAAAAGTCCAAATAAAAATTGCTTTTCTTTTAACAAGTAGGAAGACTTGTCTCCAAGCGTTCTTCCTTTGAGAATGATTTTAAATTATTGCTTTCATCATATCAAAACTGATCTATTAAATATTCTCCACAAAATCATCAGATTTTTTAATGGACTTACATATTTTCCTTAAGGTATAAGTAGCTAAGTTCCATGTTAGCCAATGCTGAAATCGAATGCTCTCTTATTTTCTATCGAGTCACCATTAGCCATACATTAATACTTTAGCATAATATTTTTTTATTAATTTACTTAAGTTTGGCCGGTTAACCGTATTTAATGGATCATATAGAGTGCTTAATACCTTCTCCATAAGATTAATTAGAACCCTTACCCATAGTCTAAAGGTTAAGTAGACCATAAAACAGTGTTATTTTAAGCATTACTTAGCTAAAATTAGTGTCCTAACACACCTTAGAATTAATTAGGCAGTGACTCTCTTTTTAATTAATTAAACCTTAGATTTATCAATATGTTATACTCTAGTTTGACCCGTGTTAAAATGGGGTATAACAACGTGCAAGTCATAATACATGAAGTGAAGCTACTCAAGGTCTCAAACTGTCGAACGACATGATAGAGCTCAAAACAACCGGTTGGGTCATTACATTCTCCCAACTTAAACATACGTTCGTCCTTGAACGTGCCTAGAACCGTTCCAAAGTTGCCGAAATCACTGCATAACTCCTCGTGCACCTACCCGTGCCACCACAATCCATATGAGCACATAACCTCAACCCAGACTGAAGATCATTTCTGCTACTTTAGCCCACAAGCCTTAGAATCAAATTCTAATATTCAGAATTTCATACAAGGTCCGATTTTGCATACGTACACTGTATCAATCTCAACAAGTTGTACGAAACATGGTCGTACACCCATGCTGTAATCACACAATGCACCGCATAATTCATATGCCCATAGTAATATCCTCTAATCACAATAGCTGCAATTTTATGAACCTGATGCCCGTAATATACATCATGAGGCATACAAGCCCGTTTCCAACCCTTGCAACATTGCAACGATGAAAGAGATGTGTAGAAACTCATAACCACCCATCAAATCAATAACTCATGGAGTCTCCCTGTTCGACAAGAACCATTGCTGCATTATGAACTGATTAGTGACATTTTCCCTCCAAACATACATTATACAAATTTGTTGTGTTGATTCCAGATCCAACAACCTCGTCTCACCCAGTACAAGCTGCTCGATAGACAAGCCACATCAAAAACTATCTAAAATCTCATACAACATCATCAAAGCACCAACAAGACACATCTCGAATATGACCAATAAAGAAAAGAACCCAGGTACAGAACTAACTTGTACACGCGACAGATAAAACCACCGAACAAAAATACTTTAAGTCTATCCCACAGAGAGGAAGTAAAACACACAAAACAGTATAAGGAGTAGCACACAACATCTCACTATTGTGGCGTGCAACCCGATCTACACATGATATGGTCGCGGCGCGTAACCCGGTCCAAACATCATACCTGTGGCGGCGTGCCACCTGATCCATACATAACAATCATTAAGGAAATAGTCATCGAGCCAAAATGCTCATACCCACTAAACACATGTATATCAACCACGAGCATGCTAAGTGCATAAACATAACCTTGGGAAGACAGATAGCGTCATGCTCTACAAAACGCCAAGTACGACTAAGGTGCAATAAACAACCAGTATCTTGAGAGCCATCTCGCTCATCTAATACCACAAGCTACACAGGATCACAACGCACGTGTGAATAATTAAGCCGTCTCATAACCTACATGGCATAAAAGAGTAACACATGAAATAGACGAGGGTAGGAATAACATCCACCATGCTCGAAGTCTCATCCATGAGCAATGATATGCTGAATAAGCATATTTGATCTGGTGTAGAATATACATTCCCATTAGGTCTACCCATCGACCTCAAAGCCGATTTCGATCATCTCAAAATAGGTCAATAATCTTCTAAAGATCCACAATGACCCTATCCATGACACAAACAATCAACCGTCAAATCCAAAACAAGCTTCCACAGTTTGCAACCACTGGAATAGTGTGTTTCTCAGATATAAGCTCTCTAATCCGCGATAGTACTAGAATCTCTATACCTGACCTCAATTCCCACTACTTAAATGAATGACATGTCACACCAACATAATCACACCATGGGGATACCCCCACAACCTTCCACACCAAATAACCAAAATCTGTACATCCATGGCTACAAACCATGCTATTTCTATAGTGCTAATCAAGAATCCGCAAATCAATATACAATGCCTCTTTCGCAAATAATTATTCTCAGACGACTCTAAAGTAGCACCAGTATACCCTAAACACCTGAACTCTGCCCCCTTCCCCCCCTCCCTCTTCCTCGAGCTCGTGACCTCCTTGTCAAAACTGAACCGCAACCTTGATCCTTCAATCCCAATTCCATACCGCTCACTGCACCTATCACGCTGCTACTCGAGAGTACTAAAACCCCCATAATAGCCTTCAGCCACCAGTAGAATAAGCATTTCGTCGATTAGAGACCTTTCACTTAACTCATTTCAGAAGAAAAATCGCGGCACACAACCAACTTTCCAAAATCGCAGAAGACACAAACCTCAAGTTGTGGCCTAAACAGCCATAACTCTTTCGAGACCCATTTGCACATAATCAAACCATCATAATCGAAATCCTCCAAATCAACTGTAACGGCCAAACGCACATGCAAGTATACGCGGTCGTCAAGTAATAAAGTGATAAGGTAGAGTGTCGAACCCACGAGCACTTGTTATAAACTATTAACTAGATCAGACTATCCTAATTATCTAAACAAGAATTAAACCTAGAAGTATTTGATTCTAAACTAATTAAAATAAAGAAAAATAAATAGTTAACTACGAACAAAAAGGAAGAGTAGATTTTTATGTTATCAATGCGATGAAAACGGTCTAAGGTCATGGGCTATCTAACAATCCTATTGTATTCTTCAATTGATTTGACTAATTAACTTATCTGATTTATTGGTTAACGGGGTTAATATTGCTCATAAGAATCTATCGAGTTCTTACTCGCCTATTCAAGCTAGCCTAACTCCTATATGTTTATAGAGTTAGAATCAACAAGAATGCATTCGTAATTCCCGTATAATAACCAAACAAGGAAATTAGCATATATCTATCATAACCGCTAATCTATTCTCTGATGTCCGGGTTCAAGAACTTGCTCTGCTCAATCCTATGTGTAATCTAGAATTCACACTTTCAAGTTCAACTCTAGATTCGTAGATAGTATTCAATTGGTGATCAAGCAATCAAATAATTAAGCGCAAGATTGAATAAATAAACCAATAAGATAAATTAAGAAATCAAAATCAATGTTCGAATAACAATAGTCATGAAAGAACCACAGCCCTAGAACGTGAAGTTTAGCTCCACATAGACATGGTAGCCAAACAACGAATCATACAAAGAAATATAAAAGTTACTAAGTTTGGTGGAAGAAAGATGAAACTCGACCTCCATGGAGGCTCTGTGCTCTCCCTTGATCAAAAGTTGCTCTAAAAAACATCCAACCCCTTAATAATAACGTTTAGGGGGTACGTATAGGCTAGGGTAAGAGTTTCCAAATCCTAACCTGAGTAGAAAATAATTTATTCACGGACTAGGGGACCGGGCCTTAGAGCGGGCGAGGCCTGGTCTTTAGCCAGGTGGACTAGGCTTTAGAGCAGGTGAGGCCTGGTCTAGGGCGCGTTTGACAAAGCTTTAGAGCAGGTGAGGCCTGGTATGGGATGCAATTGACCAGGTTTTAGAGCAGGTGAGGCCTGGTTCGGGGTGCAGTTCCCTTGCCTTAATTCGATTTTCTCCTTTTAGTGCTCTTATCTTATGTTTTCAACATCTTTTTGTGCAACTTTCATTCCTTTATGCATTCCAATTGTCCTATACATAAAAATAACTCAATTAAGCTCAAACATTGCACAATTAATCATTAAAACACTCAAATGTAAGGTAAGCAATGCACTAAAAATATACGTTCATAGCCAAACATCATCAACCACATTACTGAGACTGCCAAGCCTGCAGTACAGCTATGAAACACCCGTATAAGCTTGTAGCACCGAGGGAACCGATCATTTTCCTACCATGCCAATCCAAACCACTACTAAACTGACTCAACTCCTCAGTTTTCTCTTGACTTACCTTCAAAATTAATACATCTCCTGATGCACTCAACAGTACTTCCAACTGCTACACCTGTCCTCATAAGACCTTTTGCGAATCCAATTCTGTTTCCTCTAACTCTCTTACACCGCACCGTAGACCGGGAGACAACATAAAAATACTCCAAGTCTGTTTCAAAATCCGCTGCAAAACCAATTCCTTAGCCCCACGACGAACCCGAAAATCCTTAGGCACCACACTTTAATTCTTGAAACCACTAGAATCATTATTGAGAGTCGCCCACTCTAACATGGTCCCGAGTACATAACCAAAAAAGTGATGCTCTATTAGCACACGAATACTCCAAAGACACAACTAAATAAATGATCTCCCTTGCACATCACGTTCACCAAGAAATATAAAATATGAGTCATCCCACAATCTTTACATGAATAGAAAAGGCAAAATGTAGCACATATTTACCAAATTCCTTTTCGAATCCCTGATGTTCTTTTCTTCATCCATAACTAATCTACCAACATACTGATAACTAGAAACTACAAAGACACATAACCACGTGACCCAATCATCGACAGCAGGCACCCCCACTTAGCTTTAAGCTCCATCGCAAAACCCAAGGACCCACAATGACTTCTCCTTCTAGCTACTATGATCTCACACTGTTACTTAGCCAAATTTCTCGCAAGCTCTTGTTGTACTAATCAATACACACCGCAAATTACCAGCCCCAAATGCACACTCAACCTCATAATAGTTGCACGATCTTCTTCAAGCAATGCAAGCCCATCTAGTAGTACATGCTTCATGTTGGATAGAAAGCAAAACTCCTCATAGGAACTTTATCAGAAATCATGAAATCCCTAACCTTCTCAAACGAGATAGCCCACATGTGTAACCCCCATATCGACATCCTTCAACAACGTTTCCATGGTTATAACTACTATGAAATAAGTTATTTCTCCAGAGTCCGCACTCGTCCACCAGCTGTAAGAGTCTGTTCATTCCTTTAGCATCAACTGAAGGTCTAACAATTTGCTTAAAACTTGAAGCTATATTGCATCCCAAAACGATAATCAAGCATTCACATCTTTCTACATTCCGAACAAACTCTCTTCGTCACATCTGAAGTTCCCAAGTATAGAAGCCACCTCAAGGATCATGTCCCTTGAACCCCCAACAATAGAACACTGATTCGACCCCCAAGGCGCAATACACCGCCATCTTCGATAACTGCTTCTTAGGTACCATTTCAAAATACCATGCCCCAAGGGCAAACAAATAAAGGCCATCATACCGACGATCCTAAATGTGTTAAAACAAGGACGATGACACTGCAATATAAATAAGGATTCTACCAAGTTCGAAAATACCAATCTTACGACTCCGTCAACCAACGCCTGAGTATCAAAATACAAGACCAAATACTCAATACAACTGTCAGAACAGTAGAATAGTATAATAGAAATAATAAAAGAGAACTTTAAGGTTTGCGGATGACATAGCAGCTACCTCGTAGTCTCCTTAAAGCTGGTAGCACTCTAGAGATCACCTCGTCCGGAAATACCTGGATCTGTACGCGAAGTGCAGATATGTAGTATGAGTACAACCAACTCCATGTACTCATTAAGTAACAAAACTAACCTTGGGCTGAAAGTAGTGACAAGCTAAAAAACAACAGTCAAAGACCAATATCAATAACCAATAATAGTTCAGGATATAAAGGAAACAGTAGAAGCAGGGAGCTCAATGATATTATGTTCAGTTTGTTCACATTTCAGGAATTCAGGCATGCTTTCTAAGTATAACAGTTTAAGCCCAACACGGTAAATCACATAGCCCAATAGTGAGGCCTGGTGCACACGTCGCCCAAAATCAATAATACTTAGCCCAATATGATCCTGGCGTACACGTCACCTCAACATCAATACCAAATCGGCTTTATGGCCCAAGCTCAATCATCAATTGGTCAAGTATCAATTAACCACATCTCACAGTATTCAATTTCAACAATGTTACACAGATGAGGCATCAACAACATATGAGGAATCAAATAAGAACGTACTGAGACAAAGATATCATACACGGATGTAGCATCATGACTGAGAGTATGTGCACAATTAAGGCAAATAGCTCAGAAACGGCAAGGATCACCCTATCAAGTCTCAAACAAGTAGCAAATAGCCTAGACATGATTTTTAATATGAATCTGGGCTCAAATGATCGTACAGGTTTAGAAAGCACAGCTATATCAAGGCATGATAGCAAAATAATCCCATAATAGCCAAAAGGCCACCTCTAATCATGAACATTTCGGTGCACGCACACACAAACCTCACCTAGCGCGTGCGTCACCTCAATACCTCTCATGTAATATAGTTCCCAGGGTTAAATACTCTCAAATCCAAGTTTAGATATGCTACGTACCTCAAAACGCGCAAATCACTACTCCAAAAAGCCCTTGCCACATGAATCATCCTCCGAGCGACTCGAATCTAGCCAAAACAACTTAATATCATCAATAAAAAACCATCGGAAACAATTCCAAATGATAAAGCTAAAGAGTTGAATCAAATATGCAAAGTCAACCCCAGATTTGCACTTTGGAACCCAAAAAAATTCACAAATTCCGAACACCCATTCAATTACAAGTCTACCCATACTAATTTCATCCAATTCCATCCACAAATAGATCCTCAAATCACCAAATCTCACTCTCCAATAATATAGCCTAAAATCCCCAAGATTCACTTATAATTCACATAAACTAGGTGTAATAATCAACGGGTAATTAATATCTATCAACAAAAGTAATTAAACTTCAATTACCTCTCCAATTGTAGCAAAAAGCCTCTCAAAAATCGCCTCCAAATGAGTTCCAAAATTCCAACTATGAGAAAAATGACCAAACCCTCGTTTTTATGTTCTGCCCGGCGATCCCACACCTGCAACTCACTTAATCGCATCTACGATCGCGCTTCTGCGAAATAGTGGGCGCATTTGCAGCTCCTTCAAGTGCCCGACCATCCGCGTTTGTGGACATTCTATCACATCTTCCAGTCCGCTTCAGTGAACACCTTCCGTATCTGCGGTCCCTGACCTTCCAGCAGCATTCCGCTTCTGCCGTCACCTTTGCGAATTTTTGGACTTCCTTTGTAGCCTCCCCTTCGCTTCTGCGGTCCTGAGACCGCACCTGCAAGCCCCTAGATGCGGAAATACCCTCGCACGTACACTCTTCCCCAGCTCCAAACTAGCCTACATCTGCGGTCACCAGGCCGCTTCTGCGGCCTCGCGCCTGCAGCCAAATCCCTCGCAGGTGCGATTGCACCAGAACTCCCAAAATTTCAACCATCATTCAAAGTCCAAAAATGATCCCCCAACCATCCGAATCATACCCGAGGCCTCCGGGAACCCATCCAAACATACCAACAAGTCCTAAAACACAATATGAACTTACTCGAAGCCTTAAATCACATCAAACAATATCAAAACCACGACTCGCACCCCAATTCAAGCCTAATGAAGCTAATGAACTACCAACTTCTAATACTCATGCCAAACCATATCAAATCAACTCCGAATGATCTCAAATTTTGCACACTAGTCCTAAATGACACAATGCACCTATTCCAACTCCTGGGACCAAAATCCAAATCTGATATCAATAAAGTCAACTATTGGTCAAATTTTTCAACCTTCCAAACCTTCAACTTTCCAACTATAGCCAAAAAACATCAAATCAACATCCGAACTTACGCCTAAGTCCAAAATCACCATAATCACTATTGGAACCACCAAAACTCCATTCCAGAGTTATCTACACAAAAGTCAAACTCCGATCAACCTTTTCAACTTAAGCTTCAAACCTAAGAACTAAGTATCCCAATTCACTCCACAACTTTTTCCAAACCAAACTAATTACCCCGGCAAGTCACATAACTATAAATGAACATAGAAGAGGCAATAAATAGGGATTCGGGGCTACAATACACAAAACGACGGGCCGGTCATTACAACGTAGCACAAATTCACAGCAACCAAAATCCTTCTTCGCGAACACTTTCACCCCACCGCGTTCGCGAAGAAAAACACCAGAAACCAGCAGAAGCGGCAGCGGCAGCAAATCACCCAAACTTGGTCTAAAGCCATCCAAAACACACCTAAAGCCCCTAGGACCCGTCCAACCATGCCAACCAGTCCCAATACCTTATCCAAACTTATACAAAGGCTCAAAACACCATTAATAACATCAAAACCATGTATCTATGATCAAATACTTCTCTTAACTTTCAAACATTGAAACTTCGTCGAACGCGTCTGAATCACACTTAGACATTCTGGATTAAAACCAAACTTCACGCACAAGTTCCAATCAATAAAATGAACCTATCCAAGGTCTCGGAATACCGCCCGGAGTCCGATAACATCAAATTCCACTCTAAGTCAAACTTTGCAAGTTTTAAAACCTTCAAAATGCAAATTTCCGATAATAAGCGCCGAATCGCTCCCGAACCATCTGATACTCAACCCAAACATATGCCCAAGTCTGAAATCACCTTGTAAACATATAAGAATCTTCAAATCTCGATTCCAACGCCGTTTACACAAAATTCAAACATTAGTCAACTCTTCCAACTTAAAGCTTTCGACTATAGAATCATTCTTCCAAATCAACTCCGAACTTCTTGAAAATCAAAACCGACTACACGTGCAAGTCATAATACATGAAGTGAAACTACTCAAGGTCTCAAATCGTCGAACAACATGCTAGAGCCCAAAACGCCCGGTTGTTACATATATATTATATATATTATTTAGTATAGGAAAACATCATATTAGAAAGAATAAAAATAAGTTGAAAGAACATATATCAAAATTTATAATAGTTTTTTACCATGTCAAAGAAACAATCAAAAATCATGAGTCAAGAAATCAAGAGAATCCGTAAACAATTGACAACATATGTAAATATCAACTGAGAACTGTACTAACTCAAAAAGCACGACAAAAAGGAAAAACCAAAAAACCAAAATCCTAAAGAGGTTAAAACACTAAAATAAAGAGCATGTGGGATAAAATTGACCAGATAATGGCTTATGTTTTGTATTTATCTTTATAACATTCGAATAAGTGATAAGCACCGTAAATTTTATTGCTTCACATGTTCAGGTCGGATTAAGCAGAAGTTGAACAAAACTTCTAATGGAACTGTTAAAATCTAGTTCAATGAACCCGATCAAGTTGATAATATCAGTTATTCATCTAGATTAAGCAGATCAAATTTCCTCTTATATTTCACCTATTGATTATACTGTAGATTTTCCATCAAGAGCGTCTACATCACAAATTAGAGAAAATAATAGAGTAAATGTCATAAAAATTAGTACTGATAATATTTCCAATGATATTCCTGATCCAACTGAATCCGAAATGGATTTTTCTAATGTTTTAAATGGATAGAAACCAAGTAGATTTTAGTTCGGGTTCACCGGCGAGAAAAATAATTTCTGAAGAATTTAAAAAACCCAGATGGGAACTTTTTAGAAATTGATTTTTTGATAATGTTGATGGTTATATTTCTATGCTAGAAAGAGCGTATAAACTCAATAATGGTGAAATTACTAGATTCGTATTTTCCCCACAAACATATTTCCTAATGGGAGAAAAGGATAAAGTAATTTATTATACTGCATTTTCAAAAAATTTTAGTGATGATACTATCAAAATTATTGCTAAAAGTTTGAATACAATGCTCATACAGAATAATTATATATATATATATATATATATATATATATATATATATATATATATATATATATATATATACTGGGTGAACAGATTGTTTCAATTAATGAAAGACTTGACAGATTAATAACAAAAGTCCAGAAAATATCTAGAAAGGATGCTACAAAAGGTAAGGAGCAAATTCCTACTGCAAGTATCCAACCATCTCCTGAGGTCAAAGACTTAAAAATAAAGAGTCTCGAAGACCTGGAGAATTTATTAGATAAAAAATTTGAAGGATTTAAAATTAGTCCTTTAAATTTAGAATACCTATCGGATGAAGAGAGAAAAGTAAAATTCTCTGATGAAATTAATAAAATCTCATAAAAGTTTGCTCGTAAACCGGTCCAAAGGATGTTTTATTATCCTAGGACAACTCCTCAAGATGTAATCATAGAGGAACCTGATGCTACTCATTATTCCCAGAAATATAGTGGCCACAGAATTCTATGAATGGAATATACATGGTTTTACTGACCGTCAGATTTATACTTACATATAATACTTATGTACACCACTATCTGCAAGGTTCATAAGAATTCCGAGAAAGCCATTGATGAGATGATAGTGGCAGGGTTTATTGGCCAATTAAAAGGATGGTTGGACAATTATTTAACAGCTAAAAAAAACGCGCAGAAATTATGGCAGCCGTCAAAATAGAAGATGGTCAGAATGTCCAAAACGCTGTATATTCCTTAGTTCTTAATATTATAGAACATTTCTCTGGAAGATGGTCAGATAATAGTGAGACCTTAAGGACCATGCTCCAAAATCTTATATGTAACACACTGATAAATTTTAGATGGTATAAGGATGTTTTCTTATCCAGGGTAATGGAATTACCAGAATATAATAGCACTCACTGGAAGTCCTAATTTATTGGACTCCCAACACTTTTTGCTGAAAGAGTTAGAAAAACTCTTCGGGGAACTACAATGAGTATAGATTATAATAGCTATACCTATGGAAAGCTTATTAGTGTATGCACACAAGAAGGCTTAGCTCTATGTAATGAAATTAAGTTAAGCCAGGAAATCAAGAAGCATCATCTTAATGAAAGACAATAGTTAGGAGAATTCTGTGAACAATTCGCCATAGATATTCCTAGGAATAAAAAGTCTCATAGACATAAGAAAGATCAGAAAGAACCTTATAGATATAAAAAGAAGAATAGAGGATTTTTTGATAAGAGATATGATAAGAAGGATAAGAGAAGAAAGGGTTATAAGCATAGAAAGGATTTTATAAAATCCAATACGCCTAATGCATGCTACAAATGTGGCAGAGTATGTCATTATGCTAGAGATTGTAAGCTCAAGGATAAGATTAAGAACCTTGATCTAGATGATAATATTAAAGACTCTTTATACAAGATTCTGTTAAATTCTTCTCGAGATAATTCATCGGAGAATAGTGATAGAGAAGATTCATCAACTGATGAAGATCTAAGGGCTCTACAGGAGGAGGAATACCTTCCTTCAGATGATGAATGTGAATGTGGACCCTGCAAACAGAATCAAGATCAGTGATGCAATAATAACACAGATGATGAGTTTTTTAATATTTATCCTCAATTCAAGGACTTAGAAGTTAATATCCTGACCAATACTAGAGCTTCTCAGGATTATTAAAGACCCAGAGTTAAGGTCCCAGATAATTAATCAGGTGGACAATATTAAAGATAATATTCCTAAAAGCCCTGAGATTGAAGAAATTCCTTCTCAAAAGGGACCATATACAATGTCTCAGATTAAAAGGATTTTGAAAGAAAAGTCCCAGGCTATTGATAGGTCAACTACTGTCCAAGATTTGAAAAATGAGATTCATAATCTCAAAGGAGAAATATCGGACTTAAAGGCTTCTAATATAGCCTTAGGCAAGAGAATTATCAGATTAGAAAATTCTCATGTCCCTACAAGCCAGGAATTCAGTACTAATAATACTGAAGAAGGTTTTAATGCTAGTACCTCAAAAAGTGGGTAAAAGATGATTTTCTTGGAGCAATCAACATGGCCGATAATGAGTTTTTACAAAAACTTTAGTTATTTACTACTCAAAAGTTTATAATAAAAGTTACTCTTTTAATTGATTATAATTTTAAAAAAGAGTTTGTTGCTTTATTTGATAGTGGTGCTGATTTAAATTGTATTAAAGAAGGAGTAATACTTTCAAGATATTTTCATAAGCCTACTCATAGATTAAAAAAAACCAGTGGTCACCAAATGGGTATTTCTTATAAAATACCTAAAGCTTATATTTGCCATAACACTGTCTGTATACCAGAAAGTTTTATTTTGGTAAAAGATATTCACCAAGACATAATATAAGGAGTCTCATTTCTCCACCACATAATTTCTTTTACTAATTGGGACACTCATAGTTTCATAGGAACTTCTAATGGAAAAGTAATTACTTTCAAGTTTATAACTCAATCAGTCCAAAGATTTTTGAATGAAATCATTTCTAATAATATTAATGCAAAAATTAGACAAATTGATTTTTTTTTTTAAATGAGATTTGCAGTCTTACAATTGAACAGGATTTAAAAACTCCTAAGCTTATTGAAAAAATTGATTTGTTAAAGAATCAGTTTGCTTTACAAATTTGTGGAGACCATCCAAATCAATTTTGGAATAGGAAAAAGCACATAGTTAGTCTTCCTTATGAAGAAAACTTTTTGGAGGATAATATTCCTACTAAAGCTAGACCTTGCCAAATGAATTCAGAATATTTAAAATTATGCAAAAAAGAAATAGATTTTTTGCTGCAGAAAGGTCTTATAAGACCTTCAAGGTCTAAATGGTCTTGTATTGCTTTTTATGTTAATGAACATGCTGAACAGGAACTAGGAGTTCCAAGGTTAGTTATTAATTATAAACCTCTTAATAAGGCTTTAAAATGGATAAAATATCCAATCCCAAATAAAAAAGATTTATTGGATAGATTACATGATGTCATAATATTCTCAAATTTTGATTTGAAATCTGGTTGTTGGCAAATTCAGATATCTGAGTTAGATAGATATAAAACGGCTTTCAATGTCCCAATAGGTCAATATGAATGGAATGTTATGCCATTTGGTTTAAAAAATGCCCTTTCTGAATTTCAGAAAATTATGAATGATATTTTCATGCCTTACACAAATTTTATAATTGTTTATATTGATGATATTTTAGTATTTTCAAAAAATATTGAGATTCATTTCAAACATTTGGATCTTTTTAGAAAAATCATAATTCAAAATGGTTTAGTCATCTCTAAACCAAAGATGACTCTTTTTCAGACTAATATAAGATTCTTAGGTCATAATATTCAGAGTGGAAGAATAGTTTCGATCCAAAGGAGCATTGAATTTGCATCAAAATTCCTTGATATCATAACTGATAAAACTCAACTCCAAAGGTTTTTAGGAAGCCTTAATTATATTTCTCTGTTCATAAAGGACCTAGCTAAGGATACTTTAATTCTTTATGAAAGATTGAAGAAAAATCTGAAAGCCTGGACTAATAATTATACTACAGCAGTCAGGCTAATTAAGCAAAAGGTTAAAAACCTTCCATGTCTTACACTTGCTAATCCAAGTTGGGCAAAAGTAATTGAAACTGATGCCTCAGAGATTAGATTTGGTGGAATATTAAAATAATGTTCTCCGACTAATAAGCAAGAATATCTTGTTCAATTCTATTCGGGAAAATGGAATAATTCCCAAAACTGTGGCTAAGGAAATCCTTGCTATAGTAAAATGTGTACTAAAACTTCAAACTGATTTATATACTCAGAAATTTTTAATAAAAACTTATTGCCAAGCAGCAAGATTTATCTTTAATAAAGATTGTAAATATAATGTTTCTAAAAAGATGTTTTCAAGATTGCAAGCCTTCTTAGCTCCATTTGATTTTGAGATTATCTATTAAAAAAAAGGGACAGATAATAGTCTCCCTGACTTTCTTACTAGAGAATTTTTTAGTTAATAATTTTTTAATCTTTTGACAAAATATGAGACCTGCATATAGGCCTCCTCGAGGGAGGGGACGAGGAAGAATACCGGAATCTTCCTATGGCAGAGGAAATATCTTGGCACAGATAGGAAATCAGCAGCTAATAGCTGCCAATATCGCAGGAACATCAGGTCTTAATATAGACCGCCCAATGTACAAAGAATTTTTGGATTTTATGAAATCCAAACAAGACACAGACAACAATCCTTCGTCATATTCCTCAGCATTGGCAGATGATAGCCATGATAACATTGAGGTTTATAACCAGAAAGGGCCGAAAGAGTTAATAATTTTTTTAGAACAGTCCGACCTGAAATGGAAGGATAACCCCCCGGCAAATCATGACTAGGTATTTTGATACAGCATCTTATGCTACCACTACTTATAAATAAAGGATGAATTATGAGCTAATTCTTTCATCTACTGGTTCAGCTGAAATTCAGCATTTTTATCCAGGTAATACAAAGAGAATTTATAATTTTTCTAAGATTATTATAAAGAAGATAATAGCATAAGATAATGGGGAATTAGTACATTAAAGAAAAGAGAATATACTCTTCCAGAACAGAAAATCTCGGTAAAGTTCAATTACTGGATTATAGCGAAAGTTTTTATAAAACTTTCTTATATGAGAATCCTAATAGGAAACACTCTTGGTTCATAAAACTATTTTCCAATTTGTTTGAACAACATATACCAAATTGGCTCTGTAAATGGTGGATATCATATGGTCCATCTTTGGAAATATTACCGCCAATTTTTAAGAGTTTATATACTCAATGGGTAAATATATCTCCCAAAATTATTGCATTACAAAAAGATAATATCTTTTTTGATGGCATAGCAACAATGTATTTTTTCATAAAATTATCTATTCCATGGATTATGAAATGAGATGTAGAAGTCAGTCAAACCAGGGAAGGATTCCCATGTTTAATGTGACAACCCGGCCAGTCGTCTCGTGGGTTACTGCTCCATCTTTCCCATTTTCTGTCTCATTATGTTTCGTTATCTGTGTTTAACGTAACCAAGTCGAGTAGTTGAGTGCAGGGTGGACTTGGTAAGAAACAAAACACTTAGTCTCTTTCAAGAAGGTTTAAACCGGAAAGTCAACCGGATGTTGACTTCTGGGTTAGAGGGCTCGGATGTGAGTTCCCATGGTTCGGTTAGTTTCGGAAGATTATTTATGACTTAGGAGTGGGATCAGAATTAGTTTTGGAGGTCCGGTGTAGAATTAGAGTTGAATTGGCAAAGTTAGCATTTTGGCAATTTCCGGGTGTTAGGCGAGATTTTGATCCGAGGGTCGGAATGGGATTCTGAAAGTTGCTGTAGCTTCGATATGTGATTTAGGACTTGCGTGCAAAATTTCATGTCATTCGGACAAGGTTTGGTTGGGTTTAGATCAACAGAGCGATTTAGAGGATTTTGAAATCCTTAGGCTTGAATCCGACTCGAATTGGGCGTTGAGAGGTTGTTTGAGCGTTTCGAAGGTTGGAACAATTTTGAATGATGTTATGGAGTATGTTGGCGTGTTTGGTTGAGATTCCAGAGGCCTTGGGTGAGTTTTGGGTGGTTAAACGGACTAATTCATCGTTGGAAAAGAAAGTTGCAGAAAACCAGGTGTCGAGAATGGGGTCGCATTTCTCAAATGCGGACCGCATATCTCTCTGATGTGCCGGGTAATTTCGGCACATTTTGATATTACTTGCTTAAAGTTTGACTTGTTTTACTTGCAAATTATCATGATACTTATGTAATTTTAGTGTATTTGCAGTATATCGAGTGTAAAGACTCAGAAGTACGGAAAAGAGTTCAAAAAGCCAGCTGAAGACAAGAAAAGAAGTAAGAGCATCGCATATGCGAGTATGCGATCGCAAACAGAAAATGCGAATCGCATATTCCACAAGCAGATCGAAAACAAGGACAGAACTCTAGGCCAATCTTCATGACGAGAATGCGATCGCAAATGCGACCGCAAAATAGGAATGCGAACCGCGAAATGACAAGGTGAAATCGCAAACACAAACAGAGTTCTGGGTGAAAATCAAAGTGGAGAATGCGATCGCATATCGCGATAATCAACATGCGAATCGCGAATCAAAATGCGATGAGAGCAAAACTTTCTGGTGGAATTTGCGACGGGCGATGATGATCTGCGGTCCACATTTCTGTTCTACGACAGAAATGCGGTCCGCATTTTTACCACAGGGGCAAATCAGACCGAAATTCGCCACGAGTTTTGGGCCTCTATAAATAGGTTTTATAGGGTTTTGTGAAAGAAGTCTTGTCAGAATTTAGAGTACAAAGTACGGGCAATTAACTACTTGAATTCTTCGTAGATTTTGGGGATCAAATACCTTCTATTTTTGTAAGATGATATCAATTACTCTTCATTGTTCTTTAATTATCAGCATGTGTAGCTAAATTCAAACGCTGAGGTTGTGAACCCTAGATGGGTAGAATGTTGTTGAGATCTTGATATGGAATCTGATTTCGAAGGAAGTTTGATATTTATTTATTTCTTGTTCTTCAATTAATCGTTAGTGGTTGCAAACATTAACGAACGCCAATTAACTCTATCTTATCTTGGAAAAGTGAGATAGAATTTGGTAGAAATAAATAACAAAGACTCAAGGCTTTAAACCTTGTTTAATAAAATCGCTTAAGAATAAGTAGGTTTTAATTTGGCGTTTAATTGGTTGTTCTTAAGTATGACTCTTTTGTATTCGGGAGAATCGTAGAGAGGATACATTATCCAATTATTGGAAAATATTGGATAGTAAATTAAACATCAATTGCATATCAAGAAAGGTATTCAATATTATTATCAAGAACATTCTACTACATTAAGGGGGACACAACCTTGGTTTCTTAAATTCATGTTTTTCACATTCATACTATCAAAATTAGTTTCCAGTTTTCGTTTACTTATACATTCAACACTCCTTTATTCTATTTGACGTAATTGATAGAATTACAACTTAGTCAAGTATTACATTAATTAGATAATAGTTTCACACCTATTCCTGTGGGATTCGACCCCAACCTTGTTGGGTTATTATATTTGACATCGACCACTTACACTATTATTAAGGTGTAATTTGAGCGAATCACTCTCCAAGAGATCGCAAACCCAGGCAGGTTCCTGGGCAAAGTTCATATCAGAAACGCGGTAGGAAATGCGGACCGCATATCTAACATGCGAACCGCATATCTGACATTGAGACCGCAAACTGAGACAGAAAACTGAACAAAATTTAACATCAAGAATGCGGTCGAAAACGCGATCGCAAACCTAAAATGCGGACCGCAAACCATGCTTCATGTTGAAATTGCGGTGAAGGCTAGGGCCACTTTTGCGGTGGCCACGTCAAATATGCGGACCGCATATCTGTTCTGCGACAGATATGCATAGGGCCGGACAGGGGTGTTTTTGTCTCGATTTTTGGCCCCTTTATAAACATAAATCAGTGCCCATTTGCCATGCAAAAGCCATTTTCCGTTACCCACAAAGAGAAACACCTCCAAACACCATAGAATCACAGCAAATCAACCTTAAAATCATATCCAAAGGACATTTTCTTGGACAAATTCTCAAGAGGAGGATTTTTGACCATCTTGAACATTGTTGGAGCTATAGAGCTCGGGTTGAAGCAAGTGTTGAGGCAATTCTTGGAAGATTCCCAAGAGAAAACATCGGGGTAAATGTTCTTGACTTAATCTTGGTCAAAATTACCCAAACCTACTGCTATTCTAGCTTGTAATTGTGATTAAGTTGGGGAAATTATGGAAAAACCCTTAAGTTTAGATTTTAAGACTTGGAGGTCGAACCGATGTCGGAATTCGATAAATCTTGTATGGTTGAACTCATGGGAAGATAAGGAACCCGTTGAGGTAAAAAATTACTGAATTTCGAAAAGTGAGAGCGGGGCTCGGGTTTTGCTAATTTTGGAACTTCTTAGTATTTATTGATTGTTTTCGCGTGGGCTTTATTCCCTCAACATATTGTGACGTAATTGTTCTGAATTTGGATAGATTCGACGCACGTGGAGGCCAATTCGAAAGGCAAAGGCGTCGTGGTCTAGAAATTTAGCCGGTTTGAGATGAGTAGTGATTGTAAATGATGTTCTGAGGGTTTGAAACCCCGGATTTGCACATTGTAGTGCTATATTGAGGTGAGGCACGCGCTCGATGATGAGCGTGGGGTCGTTTACTACTGAGGATTGTGACTTGGTCCGTCCCGATTGATGATTTTACTACATATTTGATTGAAACTTATTTGATATCATCCTGATTTGGGCTGATTGCCATATTTGGGCTTCGTGCCAGTTATTTGAACCCTTCGGGGTTATTTATCATTGTTTCCTCACTATTTTGATTCATACTTGAACTCAGTCATGTTGTTCTTCCACTGTTTAACAATTCAGCCACTTTTACTCAGTTTTGAGATTTAAATGATATTTAAATGATATTTTTGGGCTGAGAACTACTGTTTTACTATGCCCGAGGGGCATGTGATAATTTTCTAACTGAGTGCGGCCGAGGGCCAAATGTGAGGTTTTACTGAGTGATATGAGGCCGAGGGCCTGAGATACTTGATGTACACCGCGAGATGGCTTGATTGATATGAGGCCGAGGGCCTAGATATATGCCACGAGGTGACTTGATATTGCGCTTGGGCCGTAAGGGGCCCCTCCCGGAGTCTGTACACCCCCAGTGAGCGCAGGGTACCCAGAGATATTACAGTTGGTAACAATGACAAATGTAGGTTACAGTTGGTAACAATGACAACTGGTAACCAGAGATATTACAGTTGGTAACAATGACAACTGTAGGTTACAGTTGGTAACAGTGACAACTGGTAACCAGAGATATTACAGTTGGTAACAATGACAACTGTAGGTTACAGTTGGTAACAACAACAACTGGTAACCAGAGCTGTGAGATTGATACTGAGCCCAGGGATAATACAGTTGGTAACAATGACAACTGTAGGTTACAGTTGGTAACAATGACAACTGGTAACCAGGGCTAGGAGATTTTACTGTTTTAAATGATACCGAGCCCAGGGATAACAATGGCAACTGGTAAGCAGAGCTGAGAAGATTTTTAAATGATTTCTTACTGATTTACTGTTTTCAAGTAATGGTTTTACTGCTTCATTATGCATTGCCTTGTGCTCTACGTATTTCCTTACTTTCAGTCATTATTTATATGTATTACTCACTGAGTTGGAAGTACTCACATTACTCCCTGCACCATGTGTGCAGATTCAGGCGTTATTGATTCCGCTCCGAGGCATTGACTACGACTGTCAAAGCGGTGATTCAGAGACGACGAGGTAGTTGTTGGCGTCCACAGCCCGTATCTCTTTTATTTGTTGTTTCCACTTTCTTCAAACAATTGTGCCAGAGATATCGTAATAGTAATCTTGTTATTAGGATTTCATTAGTTGCTCATGACTTTGTGACACCCCGGTTTCGGGCTGTTGTTGGGATGGTTCACTATGTTTTTCCGCAAATGACCGCTATTAAACTATGTTGTGTTGTTCTCTTGTTAAATTAACTGCTTAAAATGAGTTATAGTTCGAATTGGCTGGCCTTGTCTTCACGAGAGGCGCCATCACGATCGGATTTGGGATTTGGGTCGTGACATTTAAACAGATTTTTTTATACGAAATTCTAGAGCAAATTACTTCAATCAGACCAAACAGGAAAAATTCAAGGTCAAGAGATTATTAAAGAAAATTAAAAAAAAAGATTGAGGCTTATAGCACACGAGAAAAGACGATCAATGTCGAAATGAAAAAATTGCGTCCATTTCAGCAAGTTACTAGACGATTTCAAATGAAAAAAATGAGCTATCTCCAATAGGAAACAGTACAGATGAAGAAACCTGTTTGGTAGGAGAAGCCCAAGAAAGCCAACAAGAACAGGTCAATTTAGATGAAATTGAAGAATTTCTGAAGAAAATAAAAGAAGGAGTGGAAGAATCTTCCGTCAAAAATGATAAAGGAAAAGGTAAAGCTGAAAAAAGACACTGAAAGCCCCACCATTAAATAATTGGGGTAATACAGCCGAAAAATTTTAATAAAGTGTCTGACTCCACCATGAAAGGTTGTCAGGAATCTACTTTTATAAAGTAAATTGTTTGTTTCTCTTTTAGCTTTTTCTTTGGGCCATGATGTAATTATTTTGTCGGTCATTTTACTGTTTAGTTTTGTTTGTTTTTAGTCAGATCCATTATATAAGGATCTCAATTTGTTAGAAAGAGGCATACTTTTCTGGAGCCAGTTAGAAACTCTCTCTTTCTCTCTTTGTAAAAACATCTTCTCTTTGTTCAATTAATATTAGAAATAAAATCCAAAAAGGTCACTTGGCCACAACCTCGACAGTCTCAGCTACCTTTTAATTTTAGTTTTTATATATCATAGATAATCATTTAGCCTAAATGATAGGCTAAATATTGAAGTGTTGAACTTATGTATACTAGACTATTCTTAAAGCATGTTTTGGTATTGATTTTATACTGTATCACCTGACGGCTCTAAGGTTGAGAGTATAGAGCCCAGGAGTTCACGGTCCAGACAGTAAACCCTGATTATGGTAGCATAACCGGTGGTCCTCAAGAACCCGTATTAGCCAGGTGAGCGTGTTGAAGAGTTAAGAAGAGGACCATGGTTTAGGATTTATTTGACAGAACTGTAGCTTGACAGAATTAGTCTCCGTAAAAATTTCCCTGTAGCTCCATTGAAGCGATCCGACATAAACATGTGGCTCGCTCAAAAAGCACTACACAAAGGAAAAACCAAAAAACCAAAATCCTAAAGAGGTTAAAAGACTAAAATAAAGAGCATGTGGGATAAAATGGACCAGATAATAGCTTATGTTTTGTATTTATCTTTATAACATTCGAATAAGTCATAAGTACCGTAAGTTTTATTGTTTATCTTATAACCAACTTATAATCCTAGAGTGAAAGAAACAACAAATTGTGTGAAACATGAAAGAAATAAAAAAAACTACAAAGTGGTCGAATAAAAATGTCCTATTGTGAATTAAAAAGCACATAGATTCTACAACAGGAAGAAATTAATTAAATAGTTATTATTCAATATTAAAAAAATAATTAAATCAAATGACTATTTTGTACGGTGTAAACTCTACTTTAAAGGGTAAAAAAATATAACGAAAATTCGATAGAGGATTTGTGCTTTTAATATAGACGAACAAATACCATATGGAATTTTTTACACTTTAAGTAATCTTGTCCAATTTTGGCCAATGTGCCGAAAATTACTTATTTTGAGATTTGGTCAATTGTACACTACATACTCTTTACCTTTGCAAAAGTACTTCTCGAAAAAATACTTTTGGAGAGTAAGAGTTTGTGTTTGGCCAATTCATTTGAGACATTTTTTGTAATATTTGATAACCAAATTGTGTTTGGTCAATTTTTAAAAAGTACTTTTGAGTATCAAATTACAAAAAAGGACGGTACTAATATTGCATTTACAATTAGTATTATTTAAAAGAGAGAAATAAATTCAAATAAATATTTATTTTTATTTAAATAAATATAAAAAGCACTATCTATTCTTGAGAAACAACAAACTAGGTATTTTATCAAATTAGGCCTGATACCGTGTCAAACAGAAAACTAGGTAGTATTCCGTTCTTTGAACTATAATATATGTATGTACGCTAAACAAAGTGAAATTAAACTACAAACTGGAGATCAAATAATATTGGTATACTACAAAAGGAAAAAAAAGAAAATCATATCTTGTAAAGAGAGTTGTCATGACCCAAAATCCCGTCTTAGGCGTCATGATGGCACCTAGTATCTAAGACTAGGTAAGCCGATTACTTACAACAGTTAAACCAGTTAAACGTGATATCTTAAAATAGAGTTTAATGTAAATACCGAAATAAAGGTGAAATAAGCCTACAAGACAATAATCACAACAACCTCCCAAGACTAGGTAATACAGAGTCATGAACTCTAGATGAATACATAGGAATATCTCAAAAACAAAATACAATACTGTTCGGATAATGAATTAATAATACAATCAAAAAGAAAAGGACTCCAAGGGACTGTGACGACAGAGCAGCTCTACCTTGAATCATCGCGATCAAGAAGCTAACTCTGCCCGAGTCCATTATCTCCAATACTTGGATTTACACAAAAATATGTAATAGTGTAGTATGAGTACACAACGGTCAGTACCCAGTAAGAATCAAGACTAACCTCGGTGGAGTAGTGACGAGGTACAAGTCAAGACACATACTAGTCATAAAACTTGTGCAATATATAAGTATAAAGCTAATAATAGAAACAAGAATCAGTAATTGGCAATAAGGAATAAACACAAATCACGAATACCAAATCACAAGTCATGTACTCATGGCACCTTGTGCCCATATTATTAATCACAACCGTACGAACAACTCACGTGCCAATATCTCTATCCACTCGGCATAGTCATAGGCTCACTATCACGATCCACCCGGCGTGGTCACGGGCTCAACATCCCAATCTACCCGGCGTGGTCATATGCTCAATATCACAATGGAAGCAGATAATACAAGAATACTTGTGCATGGTCAATCAATGTTAAGTTTCATACTCCTGAACTGATTTACACGGTAACGCTACGGTGTATGCTTGTGCAACTGTACTATTACTATCCAAGTCAACAAGTAATATCAAAGACATCTAAGAGTTCATTGAAACAACACAGCATGTCACATAAGGTGCATTACATACACAAGAAAAATCACACCATCACACGGATATAATCAACATTATGCTCTCAGGCCATCACGTATCATCCATAACATAGCCACCCTCGTTTCTCCACATTGACAATATCATAATAGCCACCATTATCGCTCCGCCCAGACAATACATCACAATAGCACCCGTATCACATTTGCATGCCAGCCATCCTTATCGCTCCACCCAGACAATAAACACAATACTCACCTGTATCACTCCGCATAATATACAACAGTGAGATGACACCCTTATGCTCTGCATTGCAACAATCAATCTACACGCAAATCCACATGTGCTAACATTACAACAACATGACATATCAATTCGTACCATAAGTGCAGATTGCCTACAACCTTTCAAAAACAACAATACCAATGTCACCACAACACATAGTCCACGGCTCAACCACGATGTGAACAAGAATCTCAATGACAATAGAACAAAACAAAAAATAACTCAATAATGAAGCATACTCCATAAAACAATAACTTCAACTAAAATAGGTTTATAACTCTCAATAATTCCAATTCCCAATACATGCTTATGAATGAACGTAATAATGAAAGGCATGATGTATACTAACAAATTTAATTGAATACATATAAGAGTAACACTACAACGATGGACAGAACATGTACTAACAACTTCGGTTAAAGCATAATAAACTTGACATTAAAAGATATAGCATGTATTAGTAACTTCAATTAAGACACATAAGAGTAAACTCATCATGAAATAACAACTACAATCTAAGCATATATGAATGAATTCAACAATGAAAGATGTAACAAGTAATAATAACTTCTAATTAAATGCATAAAGTAACATAAGAGTCTAAATCAGTTAATTTTGCCACATATAAGCCGGGTACACACTCGTCACCTCATGTACACGTCTTCCACATGATTCAAACGATACAATCAACCCAAATCCTAAGGGGTAGTTTCCCACACAAGGTTAGGCAAGATACTTACCTCAAAGAAGCCAAATCAATACTCTCAAAAGACCTTCCCATGTGAAACAACCTCCAGAAGGTTCGAATCTAGACAAAATAACTTAATATCAAAATAAAAGCCATAAAAAATAATTTCGGATAATAAAGCTTCGATCTTTAATGAAAACCAAAAAGTCAACCCAAAAAGTCAACTCCGGGTTCACACCTCGGAACCCGACAAAACTCACAAAATTCGAACATCTATTCTGATATGAGTCCAACCATACCAAAATCATCTAATTCCGACCTCAAATCATCATTTTATATTTTAGAAAGCTTTTACAAAAATCCTCAATTTCCTCCAATTCAAATCACTGATTGAATGATAGAAACAAAGATAGAATCATGAAATATAACCAAATCTGAGTCAAGAATACTTACCCCAATCCAATGGTGAAAATCCCCTCCAAAATCACCCAAAATCGAGCTCTACAACTCAATATGTGATAAAAAAAACAGCCAAACCCTTGATATATAACATGTTCTTGCCAGCACTTCCACTTTTGCAGACCCTCAGTGGCATCTGCGACTGCATCCTGCGGAAATATCATCGCAGATGCGTAATCAACTAAAATCCCAAATGCCTGCTCCTGCGTCCAAGACACAGCATTTGCTGTGTTGCTTCTGCAAACAATAAAGCGCACATGCATGATCGCTTTTGCGACAAAACCTCCGCATCTGCAAAAACCTCCTACCCAGCTCACTACCGCACCTATGCATACTGACTTGCTCCTACGGAGCCGCATCTGCAGGAATGACATCGTAGATGCACAACACCTCAGCTCCCAGTGAGCTCGCTTCTACACCCTCTCGTCCGAACCAGTTGTCACTGCACCAGCGCCCAATGGTCTGTAGGTGCGATTACACCAGATCCCTGCCCAAACCAGCTTCAACCAACATGATCCAAATGATCTGAAACCTGTTTGAAACATGCCCGAGGCACGCGAGACCCGTCCAATAATACCAACCAATCTTAAAACATAACGTGGACTTAGTGGAAGCCTCAAACCACACCAAACAACAATAAAACTATGAATCACACCTAAATTCAAGCCTAATGAACTAATGAACTATCAACTTCTACAACTCGCGCCAAATCATTTTAAATCAACTCGGAATGATCCCAAATTTTGCATGCAAGTCCCAAATGACACAACGTATCTAGACCAACTCTCGGAATCACAATCCAAACCCGATATCAACAAAGTCAACTCCTGGTCAAACTTTCTCAACCTTCCAAACCTTTAACTTTCTAACTTCCGCCAAAAAGCATCAAATCGACCTACGAACCTCCAAATCCAAATCCGTACATACGCCTAAGTCCAAAATCACCATACGAAACTATTGGAATCATCAAAACATCATTCTAGAGTCGTTTACACAAAAGTCAAACTTCAATCAACTCTTACTACTTAAGCTTCTAAAATCAGAATCGTTCTTCCAATTAAATCCTGAATCGCCTGAAACCGAAACCGACCATACACGCAAGTTATAATACATAATACAAAGCTTCTCAAGACCTTAAACCACCGAACGGAATGCTAAGGCTAAAAACGACCGGTCGGGTCGTTACATTCTCCCCTTCTTAAACAAACGTTCGTCCACGAACATGCCAAGAGTCTTTCCCAAGCTATCAAATCGCTATATAAACTCACCATAAACATGCAAACGGGTGATCCCACATCACCTCACGCCACATAAGCCCGAAAACACCATCACAACTGAAGACTATTCCTTCCACCCATACCGATAAGCCTTAGAACCAACTTTCAACATCCGATAATCCCCCCAAAGACCCGATTCCCACACATACACCCTGTATCAACCTCAACCCGTTGCAACAACCATAAGTATGCTCACACGGTATAACTACACGATTCAACAAATCACACGTATGCCCATAACAACAACTCTGACCACAATAATTGTCCATAATCAAGCCCAGCATTGTTAATCAACCTCGTATCAACTAGAAGCTTGTCCCAAACCTTCCCAACAATTATAATGATGCAAGAAACATGAAGATCTCTTAACCACTCACCCAATCAACAAGCCACATCAAACGCCACCTAGGCACATACATCATAAATCCAAACTCACAAGCACAACTCGAATATGACTGAATATGGAAAGAGAAACACATGAGAGAACTATCGAACAAGTCCAGCAGGTACAACTCCCCATCGGTATCGTATTACGAATCAATTCCACAAGGGAGAAACAAAAAGTATGAACTAATCACAAGGATCTCATCCTAATATAACTCCACACAGAAATACGAGGATCCCATCCTAACCTCTAAATCACAAGTAGAGTAGACATCACACCAACCGAAAACCTTTTACTAACTCAATTCTGCGAAACAAAATCACAACACGTAACGAACTTCCCTTGCCTGTAGGCACCTAAATCACAAGTCATAGCCAAACCATCCAGAAATCGCATCAAAACCTACCGTATTAAGTAACAGAAAGTTCATCCTAGTCTCATTACTCTCCATAGTGAACAAACCAAAATTATAGACAGGGCTACCACTATAGAATCTCTCAAGGGGGGTAAACGCATAAGCAGAATACAAGAATCTCGAAACACGCCCATATAAGAAGCAAGATAGGAGGACTTATACCGATAACTATGACCTGATCAAAATAAGACTAATGCTCCTCCATGACAAACTGAAACCATACCTGTAGCGCCATTATCTGGCGCAATAGACTCATCGCTACCAGGGAACGCATATCAACGGGGGGGGGGGGGGG
>MCJB01037907.1:0-22063 GCA_002018475.1 Nicotiana obtusifolia | reverse complement strand
GGGGGGGGGGGGGGGGGACCTCCTCCTCTAGGGCGCCCTCTACCCACCTGTCCTCCATCCCTTGCTGGCTGTGCAGGTGGAGTAGCAACTGGAATAGAGCATATAGCATAAGTGCTCTGATGAAATCCACCTCTCCCGAGTTTGGGAACAATCTCTAATGTGTTTGGTATCGCCACACTCATAATAACCTCTCTTCAAAGCGTGGCTACTGGTATTGAATATGTACCAGATAACTAGAATAACCATTGTAGGAACCCCGTACAGGTGGTGCACTAAAAGATGACTGCCCCATATGAGTACCCTGAGGTCCCTGACTAGTTGGAGTATCACGAGTAGTCTGAAATGACTAGACTGGCCGACTGCCTGAGCCTCCGATGTGATGGGTCATAGCTGAAGAGTAGAATCCACTGAATCCTCCAGAACCTCAAGACGTCTTGGCCTCCTTATCCTCCCTTTCCTCACCCCGAATAATCTCTAACCTCCTGGCAATCTCCACAACCTGCTAAAATGGAGTATCACTCTCCAACTTCCGAGCCATGCTGAATCTAAGACCATAACTGAGCCCCTTGATAAATCTGTGGACTCGCTCTCTGACTGTAGGAACCAAGGTAGGTGCATGTCAGGACAGCTCGCTGAACCTGATGGTGTACTCCGACATTGTCACAGTGCCCTGGCGCAGCTACTTGAACTTTGTGCGTCACGTATCCCAGAGAGTCTGGGGAACAAACTCCCTTAAAAACATATCAGAAAATCGAGTCCAAGTAAGTAGTGCTGCATCGGCTGGCCTACCCTCCTCATAAGCCTGCCGCCACTAATACGCTACTCCCGATAGTTGAAATGTAGTAAAAGCAACTCTGCTCACCTCCACAATACCCATAGTGCGGAGAATACGATGACACTTCTAGAAAATCCTGTGCATCCTTGGTAGTTGTGCCATTGAAAGTAGGTGGATCATACTTCTTAAACCTCTCAAGCCTCTTCTGTTCCTCCTCTAATGCCCCTGGCCTGACTTCAGGCTGAACCGGAATAACAGGTTGCACCGGCATAACACCCATAACCTGACCAATGTGAGCCCGTTGCTCTGGAGTACGAACGGCGGGAGTTTGAGCTCCTCCGCCAATCGAAGTAGACGGTGCAACTGGGATCAATCCCGCCTGAACCAATGTACCAAACATGCTCAGGAACTGCGTTAAAGTCTCCTAAAGTCCGGGGGTAGCAATAGACGCCTCCGGTGCCTGCCCCAAACCAGAGCTACTGGTGGCTCCTCAGCTGCTGCTCTAGCAGGTGCTCTAGTTGCGATACGTGCCCCTCCTCTGTCTCTACCTCGGCCCTGGCCTCTTGCGGCTCTAGCAGGGGATGCGGGTGTATGCTCAGCTGATCCAGTAATGGATGTCCTCATCATCTGTGAGAGAATAAAGATACAAATGCTCAAACTCCAAAAGCAATGAATCCGCACGATAAGAAGAAAAAAGTGGAATTTTCCTAATAGTTCCGTAGCCTCTCGAAGATACGTACAGACGTCTCCGTACTGATCTACAAGACTCTACTAAACTTGCTCTTGACTCGTAGAACCTATGAACCTAGAGCTCAGATACCAACTTGTCACGACCCAAAATCCCGCCTTAGGCGTCGTGATGGCACCTAGTCTTAAGCCGATTACTTACAACAGTTAAACCAGTTAAATATGATATCATAAAATAGAGTTTAATGTAAATACCGAAATAAAGGTGAATCAAGGCTACGCGGCAATAATCACAACAACCTCCCAAGACTAGGCAATACAGAATCACGAACTCTAGATGAATACGTAGGAATATATCAAAAACAAAATACAATACTGTTTGGATAACGAATCAATAATACAATCAAAAGGAAAAGACTTCAAGGGACTGCAATGTCCGAGAAGCTCTACCTTGAATCCTCGTGATCAAGAAGCTAACTCTGCTTGAGTCTGTTATCTCCAATACCTGGATCTACACAAAAATATGCAGAAGTATAGTATGAGTACATCACGTTTGGTACCCAATAAGTGTCAAGACTAACCTCGGTGGAGTAGTGACGGGGTACAAGTCAAGACACCTAGTAGTCATAAAACCTGTGTAATGTATAAGTATAAAACTAATAAGGGAAACAAGAATCAGTAATTGGCAACAAGGAATAAACATGTGACATAAACAGTAAAGTAATCTGAACACCGTTAAAGTACTAGTGAAACCAATTAAAGAAAACAAATGACAACTGAATAATCAAACCGTTCTAACACAAGTTTCGCCACAAAATTTCTTCGAGATACCTCATCACATAAACACAAATCATGAGTCCCAAATCACAAGTCATGTACTCATGGCACCTCGTGCCTACATTATTAATCACATCCGCACAGGCAACTCATGTGCCAATATCTAGATCCCCCCGGCGTGGTCACATGCTCACTATCACAATCCTCCTGGCGTGGTCACAGGCTCAACATCCCAATCCACCCGGCGTGGTCACAGGCTCAATATCACATTGGAAGCAGATAGTAAGAATACATATGCATGATCAATGAATGCCAAGTTTCATACTCCTAAATTGGTGTACACGGCAATGCTACGATGTATGCATGTGCGAATTTATTGTTACGGTCCAAGTCAACAAGTAATATCAAAGACATCTAGGAATTCGTTAAAAACAACACAACAAGTCACATAAGGTGCATGCAGTACATAAGGAAAATCACACCATCACACGAATATCATCAACAATGTGCCCCCAAGCCATCACGTATCATCCCTGACATAGCCAAGCTTGTCTCTCCGCATTGACAATATAATAATAGCCACCCTTATCGCTATGCCCAGACAATACATCACAATAGCCACCTGTATCACGCTACATAATAGCCATTCTTATCGCTCCGCCCAGACAATAAACACAATAGCCACCCGTATCACTCCGCATAATCAACAACAGTGAGATGTCACTCTTATGCTCTACATTGCAACAATTAATTTACACACAAATCCACATGTGCTAACATCATAACAACACGATATATAAATCCGTACCATAAGTGCCCATATATATCCTTAACGACAGGATGAAACGGAAAGTAACTCAATAATATAGATACTCCATAGAATAACAACTTCAACTAAAATAGGTTAATAACTCTCAATAAGTCAAACTCTCATTATTTGCTTATGAATGAACTTAACAATGAAAGGCATGACGTGTACTAACAACTTCAATTGAATACATATAAGAGTAACTCAACTACGATGAATAGAACATGTACTAAAAACTTCGGTTAAAGCATAATAAACTTGACAATGAAAGATATAAAATGTATTTAACTTCAATTAAGACACATAAGAGTAAAATCGGGAATGGAAGCTAGAGCATGAAATAATGATGACAATCTAAGCATATTAGACTGAATTCAACACCGAAAGATGTAACGAGTAATAATAACTTCTGCATAAAGCAATGTAAGAGTCTAAACCGGTCAATTTTGACATATATACGTCGGGTACATACTCGTCACCTCATATACACTTCTTTCACATAATTCAAACAATACATTCAACCCAAATCCTAAGGGGTAGTTCCCCCACACAAGGTTAGGCAAGATACTTGCCTCAAAGAAGCTAAATCAATACTCTTAAAAGACCTTCCCGTGTGAAACAACCTCCGGACAACTCGAATCTAGCCAAAATAACTTAATATAAAAAATAAAAGCCATATGAAATAATTATGTATAATAAAGCTTTGATCTTTAATAAAAACCAAAAAGTCAATCCAAAAGGTCAACCCCGGGCCCGCACCTCGGAACCCGATAAAACTCACTAATTCGAACACCCATTTCGATACGAGTTCAACCATACCAAATCATCCAATTCCGACCTCAAATCAGCCTTCAAATCATGATTTTATATGTTAAAAAGTTTTTACGAAATCCCCAATTTCCTCCAATTCAAATCACTAATTAAATGATAAAAACAAAGATGGAATCATGAAATATAACCAAATCAAAGTCAAGAAAACTTACCCAATCCAAATGGTAAAAATCCCCTTCAAAATTGCCCAAAACCGAGCTCTGCAACGCAATATGTGATAAAAACAACCGAACCCTCGATATATAACATCTGTCTAGCACTTCCACTTTTGCAAACCCTAATTCGCATCTGCAGAAATATCATCGTAGATGTGAAATCAACTAAAATCCCAAATGTCTTCTCCTGTGTCCAAGACACCGCATCTGCGGTGTCGCTTCTGCGAACAATGAAGCGCACCTGTGCGGCCGCTTTTGCAACAAAACCTCCGCATATGTGGAAACCTCCTACCCGGCTCACTACCGCACCTACGCATACTAACTCGCACTTTGGAGTGGCATATGCGTGAATTACATCGAACCCTCTCGTCCGCACCTGCGCCCAATGGTCCGCAGGTGCGACCACACCAGATCCCTGCCCAAACCAGCTTCAGCCAACATGATCCAAATGATCTGAAACCCATCCGAAACACATCCGAGGCCCCGTCCAACAACACCAACAAATCTCAAAACACAACGCGAACCTACTCGAGGTATCAAATCACACCAAACAACAACAAAACTATGAATTGCACCTCAATTCAAGCTTAATGAACTAATGAACTATCAACTTCTACAACTCGCGCCAAATCATATTAAATCAGCTCGGAATGGCCCCAAATTTTGGATGCAAGTCCCAAATAAACACAACGGACCTATACCAACTCCCAGAATCACAATTTGAACTCAATATCAATAAAGTCAACTCCTTGTCAAACCTCTCAACCTTCCAAACCTTCAACTTTTTAACTTTCGCCAAAAAGCATCAGATCAACCTACGGACCTCCAAATCCAAATCCAGACCTATACTTAAGTCCAAATCACCATACGAAGCTATTGGAATCATCAAAACATCATTCTGAAGTCGTCTACACAAAAGTCAAACTCCGGTCAACTCTTACCACTTAAGCTTCTAAAACAAGAATCATTCTTCCAATAAAATTTCGAATCACCCGAAAATCGAAACCGACTATACACGCAAGTCATAATACATAATACGAAACTTCTCAAGACCTTAAACTACCGAATGGAATGCTAAAGCTCAAAACAACCGATCGGGTCGTTACAAGTGAGTTTGAATTTGGTGATTAGCCTTGTAAATTATTTCAAAGAGAGATTGAGATGAAAAAGAGAAGAAACAGTAGATTAAAAAAATTATTTATAGTGGAGAGACTATTCCAACGAGGATAGGAGAAGACGAATAAAAATATACTAAAATAAAAAAGAGAAGAAAAGGATAGTAAAAAAAAGAAAAAAGAAAGGTTAAATTAATGAGGGATAATTTAAACAATATAAATCTACCATAAGAATTATTTTATCTTAAAAAAATTAATTTTTGCTTCTGTTTCTACTTGTTGAAGACGTTAGAACTTGTTGTTTATTTCCAAAAAAATTATTTCGATTTCTACTCAAAATTATTTTTCTATCTAATAATAACTTTCATAACAAGCATGATACAATGACGTGATAAAAGGAATTGTTTTCTTGTTTCTTGCAAAAAAAGGAAGATTCGCGCGTGAAGAAAACGCGCGCAAGCACGTGGAAGGTTCTACAGCTGCGCAGACCAAAGCTCCTCTTAAACCCCATTTCCCTGTCCTCTCCTCTCTAAAACCCCAAAAATCAGTACTACCATTTCCGCTGTTCCTTAAACCCTTAAATTCGCCGACCAAACTCCAGTGATGACAAAATTATCGAAGCTAAATGTATCGAACCCCAAAGTCTGGGTTGTGATCGGCGTCGGTATCGCCGGAATATTGATCCTGGCTGAAGTTCAACGGCGACGATTGAAAGCCAGAAACTCAATCAAAGAAGATTTTGGCGCGTTCATTGAACGCGTTGAGCTGCTTCCGCTTCCTCAACCACCTCCCCCTGCTGCTCCACTTTCCCTTTCTGCCCTCACTTTTGCCATCAAAGACAAGTTCGTCAGACTCCTCTGTTAAATAAATTTGGCCATTTGATAAAGAACAGTTTGTTTTTAAATTGTTCTTTTTGGACTAACATTTTTGTTTTCATAAATGCAATTTTGGACGTGGAATTGGTTTTAAATTTCTTTGTTTTTTGTTTTTTTTTTTTCCTGTATTTGCGCTGTTATAGTATTGATGTGAAGGAATATGTGACGGGTTTCGGTAGTCCGGAGTGGAAGCGGACGCATGAGGTGGCTACGAAGACAGCCATGGTCGTGACTGCTCTTTTGAAGAATGGTGCTACTTGTGTTGGAAAGACCATCATGGATGAATTCGGACTCGGGTAGCTATGCTTTAATACTATGTATTCTTTGGCATTAATCCTTCTCATTTTATATGACTATATTTATTTGGATACGGAGTTTCGAAAGTTAATTTGAATCATAGGTGTGTTGGTAGAAAATGTTCCATGGATCTAGTATTTGGTTGGTGAGTGAAAAAATTTCCCAGAAGAAATATATATTAAAAATTAACAATAATATCAACAAATGGGAGATTGTTTTGAAGAAATTTTGGGTACCAGATATTAATGGTAATGTCTAACTGTTAATTGAAACAAATAATATGAAGTTAGATATTGAGGTAGTTGCAAGGAAAATGACTTCAGCTCACAAGTGAGAGATCATTTTCCTCCTTCTGATGGAAAATGTTTTCCATGAAAAATAACTTCCGTCGTACCAAACCCATGAAATGATCTCCTCACGAACATTTTCCTGGAAGTCATTTTCCCTCATACAAAACACACCCTGCATATCTATTAGATAAACATTAAATTAAACATGAACAGTAGTTTGATAGAGAAAACATCTCATCAAAATCCAAATACTGAATCATTTAATGAATTTGAATTCTTAAAAGTTGTGAAAGATGTATAGGAATTGGAATGGTAACAAACATTCTCGAATGTCTCAAAATGGAAAGAGTGTTTGAAAATTTGGGATGGAGGGAGTATGATTTTCAGCAATATCAATGGCTGTTATTGGACACTGCACTAAGCCATTAACTTTCCTCCCCCCCCCGGGAATGTTTCAGGGTTACTGGAGAGAATCTGCACTACGGTACTCCTACAAATCCAAAAGTGCCATCTCATATTCCGGGTGGCTCATCCAGTGGTTCGGCTGTTGCTGTTGCAGCTGAACTAGTTGATTTTGCTCTAGGTATGGTTTTTCAATTGAAGTTACAGTTATTAAGAGTCACTGATTCAGAGTTTTCCTCTTCTTGTCTTCTCTGTTTCATTTTGATTAAGCCGTAATGGTTTAAAGTATGCATATGATGCACGAATATGTTGGACCTACTGAAGATTTATTCTTGCTGTAGTCAATTGGTGCCTTCCCTTTTCTTTTCTTTTCTTTTTCTTTTTCTTTTTCTTCTTTTGGATAATTTAATGTCAGATTGTGTTTTCCTCATCTTAGATACGTGTGATGTAGTTTCATCACATTTCTGACTGTACTGGACTAATAAAAGAAGACCTATGGATTTAATTTTTACGAGGTTGATTGGTTTCTGTTTAACTAGATTGGAGTGGTAATAATTTGTAAAAGAATTTGACTTCAGATTCAGAAAATTAGATGGTTACAGAGGCTGAATTATTGCAGGTACTGATACGACTGGGTGCATTAGAGTACCAGCAGCATTTTGTAGTGTCCTTGGGTTTAGACCGTCACATGGGGCCATATCAACTATTGGCGTCCTGCCTGTATCGCAAAGTTTGGACAGTATTGGTATGTATAATTTCGTTATCTCCAAACTATTACCACAGTATTTGCTTTGTGACTAATCAAAACAATGTCCAGGAGACCAAAATCTTTATCTGCAGTTGTATGTAAGCATTTAATGAAGAGGTAGAAATAGTCTCCCAGCAAAAGTCCCTTAAATTCTTATTGCAAAACGCATTGGTGGAAACCAGGATAATAATAAGTTCTTCCCTTTTTCATATTAGAACAGCACCAAAAAATGGAGAAAAAAGGTTGAAATTTTTTTATGCCAAATGGGATAAAAAGGAACTTTTACCCAATTTCTGATACTCTTCACAACCATAAAACTAGTTGACACAAGAACCTATTCGAACATGTCTTGATTTATTAGGCAACTATTTAATTGGTCTAATGTAAATTAGGTTGCTTCCTCAGGAATAAACAAGTTAATGAATTAAAGGAAATAATACAAAACTACAATATTTAGTAATACACAAGGACTTGGAAACATTTCTATTACAAGAGCATTCCTAGATATTTTAAAGTTAAGTGTTGTTTCTAAATTTCTTAACACGTGCAGGATCTTAGAGGATACTCCATATTTTTCAACTTTATCTTTAGCCGCATCGCTGGCAACCTATCTCTGCATTCTCCAGTCCTATCTTATTGAGATTTCTTCTTTGGCGTTGTCCAGCTTGTCACTTATTTGTAAAAATAACGTGCCCCATCTATTTGTCTTGTCAAATTTGTCGACTGGCCACACCAGAAGGTGTATTTTCTTAAGGTGAATACAACGGTAAAACCTGACTCCAGAATCCTCCTCAGCGCCCCATGCCCTACATGCTAGGTCTAGTACTGGTGTTAACAGTCATGTCAACAGTCCACATTAGCTGCCACATTCGCAGCCATGTGAATAACCAGTCAAGTCAACAATCTACTTCAGCTGACTGATCTAGTTAGCTGTCTAGGTCAAATGACATCTCCAATCACCTCACATCAATTGACCTGTGAAGTCAACATTTCGTGCAGTAGACATGTCCACTCAACTGCCCACATTTTTTACAAATTCCAAAGTATTATTAATGGTTTTTTATCATGTTTTGATACTATTTGCAAATGTTAAATTCAGGCCATTATCAAGTATAATAGGGACAAATTCATACACAGGTTTGAAGTAGAGTGTTAAACTATTTCAGATTTATGAGGCAGCTACTTAATGTCATGAGGTAATTAGGTGACCACTGTATTAGTGTTAGCAACTATTGGTGTATGGCTAATGAAGCTATCCATAATTAAAACGATAGGAAATCATAGTAAATAAGGTAACTTTGTATCTGTAAATAAAATCAATAAAGACGGAGAGGCAACATTCTCTCGCATTCTGAAATATTCAATTTTCTCTAACTTTGTTCTTTGCACTACCATCAGTATCGTTTCTTGTAACGCTTTCCTTCCTAATAGCCCCCAGCGTTCGTCTCCTATTGTCGGTATTGGCCCAATAAAGTACTTTTACCATTGGTGTTCTTCCAATCCATGCATTTCACCATTCCCCTGGAAATATCCGCTGCCCATATTGTATTCCAGCTTGGTACTTGCACTGCCTCTCAAGGATTGATCCTTAGGATTTGAAGGTGGACATAAAACCATCTACATATTCTTAGCCAGCGTTTGAACATAGATTTGGTTGAAATTTTTAAAAAAAGTGAGTTTTTGAGCTGAGATGAAGAATGATTTTTGAAAGTTGAAATTGTGTTTGGACATGCATTTACTTGAAAATAATTTGAAGTTTTGTGAGTAGCAAAACTTCAAAAATTACTCTAGAGCTGTTTTTGGGATTTGAAGATTTTGTTTTTCAAAATCTGCCAAAAAATGGATAATATCTATAAACAAACGGATATTTGAAAACAAAATTTGAAAAGAAGCTCCCAAATTCTATGGCCAAACGGGAGCTAAACTCTCAATCATTTCTTGTAAAGCTTGCATCCCTTGTATTACTATTGATGCTTATTCTCCAAATAAAGTCATTGCCTTTTCTAGGAAAAAGGTTCGCGAACCTTGGGCAATTTATCTCTACGTGGCATTGGTCTATCAGGCTCTCGCTCATTGCAGGAAATTTCTACTTGTCGCATCCCTTAGGATGTAAGTCGTGTCTCTATCCCTTTGTGGCTGATCAGCTGCTCAGATCAACTATTGATTATTGAGTTGGTGAGCAATTCTTTCACCTACCACTAGTAGCTAATCAAACACGAGCCTATGGATATAATTTTTAAATATTGAATTTTCATTCCTCCTTTTGCTCCTTCGCCTCTTCCTTCTTCTGCTTCTCAACATGTGGACTATAGCGGACTTTACTGTTGTTCTCCTCCTTCCGGAGGCAGGTCCATATCAAGTTTGGTGGATAAGACTGCATGCTCATATCTAAGAGTCAGTAGTACTTCCATTGAAACCATATGAATTATGATTATGTTAACCATCAAATGAATTTTTGTGCAATAAGCGCTGGGACCACTGCCATTGTCTTGATGTTGCTCGATGGCTATCCAATTACAGACTTGTGGCTCCCGAGTCAATTGCCCTCAGCTACTCCTATTTCATTATCATAAAACCTACAGAAGGTGTTCCATATTGACTAGGTTTGTGGGAATCGTACTTAGGGGTGCCTGGTGGGAAATTTGCAACTGCATGCCGTTTTGCGATCTACTGTTCTAGACATTTTAGCTGCAAATACATTTAAAATAAAATGCATGAATGGAAGTGGGTTAAGGGACTATTGCAGGGAAAAAGAGATTATATTAGGTCTACAGGTAGTCAACCTTGTATAGGCTAGTGAACAATTGAGCCGATAAATGTTGGTTGATCATATATCCTTTCATTAAATTTACTTGAATCATAGTATCCTTTCATATTTTATTCCTACATCTAATTGCGACGATCTATTCTTTAAAATAATCAACAATGGACAATTTGTTATGTATCACTAAAGTAAACACCAAACTAACAAAAAATACAGAGAACAAATATATGTTCGATGACTTGTTGATACAAGAAGTTCGGTATAAGCAACGGGGGGAATTGCGTAATAAATGCTCATGACTGAGGCCTATCTGGGTCATTTTATAAATGCCTTGGCCAAATGTATTAATGGTAAAGGTGAAATTTCAGCTTCTGAAGTTTGATTAACTGAAAATTAAGATGGTCACTTGAAAAATAAAAAAAAAAGAAGAGTTTACGGTGGTCACTTTTGGAAAAATATGCAGAATTCTCAGGTATTAGTGCTAGGCATTATATCAGTTTCAATTTTTGATGATGGCAATGCCTTTATCAGGATGGTTGGCCCGTGATCCATTTGTGCTGCATCGAGTTGGACATGTTTTACTTCAGTTAGCATCAGTTGAACCTAAGAGGACAAGATGCTTTGTCATAGCCGATGATCTTTTTCAGCTCTGTAAAGTACCAAAGCAGAAGACGATGTATGTTGTGAGCAAAGTAATAGAAAAATTATCTGGATGTAAGTTGCAGGTTGCCTTTTCCTTTTTCCTCCTAATTCATAAGTATTGCAATTCTTCGATGCAGTCATTCGGGTGGCAGATGCTGGTATTATCTACTTCCTTTGTATCACTTATTTTTCTTGTATTTGCGCAGACCAGACACCGAAACATCTGAACCTTGGACAGTATATTGCATCAAATGTACCCAGCTTGAAAGGTTTCCGTGAAGAGTCAACCAACCAGCAAAATGGGATGTCTACCCTGACAGCTCTCTCTTCTGTGATGTTTCTTCTTCAAAGGTCATGCACATGCCATTCTTTGATGGACTAGTCTGATTTTCATACTAGAAAGACTTTTTAAGCTGCTCTTATTATGCTTTCCACTTTCACTTTTTCTATCTGATAGCATGTCCTGCCATGTGCCGTATCTTAGTGATTCATAATTTAGTATGCACCAGAATTGTTTTAAGAAAATTTTGGGCATCTCATTTGCCGGATTCTCTCTTCACAAAAATCTGTCCACGAAAATCTCCAAAGCCCTTCCTGTCAACTTCTTTCTCTCTCTCTCTCTCTCTCTCTCTCTCTCTTTTGGAGAGAAAGCTAATAGCATCTGGCTACAGTTTAGTTATGGCCTCCTGCATTGGGTTGACCACCTTGTGAGATAGCAGTGTTTGTCTATGTGAGGAACCTCAGGCACGCATGTGCAAAATATCGACCTGCCCTCCAGCGTGGTTTATTTGTTGGCAAGATCATCTGCTTCTTTCTTGCAACATCTCCTGTACCCTCCTGGGTTCCATCTGCATGGAGATGTTTGTTTCCCAGAGGTTCTGCATTTGCCTTTTCTTTTGTGGCGTTGGAAATCTCATCTTGAGTTCTGTAAATCCATGGGGAGAAGATGGTTGTTTCTCTCCCTCAACGAGAGTTCACTGTTTGCCTAGCTAATTTGTATATTCTTCATTTCCTCATCTTCAGTAAAGTCTTGGTTCACTTGTAGAATAAAGAAAGCTACTTCTCTGTTCTTTGATTCAAGAAATAGTCTCAAGTTTATGGACAAATCTAGATCTGGTTCATAGTAAACTAATTATTTGATACTCTTGCACATTAGATGATGCATAAACTCATTATGAAGTGTTTGACATAGAGGGGATACTGGAATTGGAGCTGAATGGTTTTATATTCGAAAACCCACTTTTTGATCCTATTCTAAATTGTTCTGCTGTTTCGCTAAATTCCCTATCGTGACCATATATTCATCTAGCAAATGTAGTAGGATTCTCACCTTTGCTCTGTTCACTATATCTGGAAGACTTCTGCGTAATTTATGATTTATCACTGAAGCAACTATGGGGCATACCTAGCACTGGAAGTATGTTTCACTAAGCCACTTTCACCTTGAGACTTTCAACCGCTAGCTGGGTCAAAACTGTAATTATTTGGAAGTTAAGTAGCACGTGACTTGTTAATTGATAATTATAGTGCTGCATTTTGCACTTTTAGCAGTAAATCGTTAACAACCATGTGCAAGGAGCTGCTGATCTTCTCTATTAGTAGTAAAGCTCCGAAGGATAGCAGGTAGTGGTGGGAAATGTCCAACTGGATTTTTTGCCTGCAGGGCTTAGTTCAAGTGGCAAAGGTTGAGGGACTTGTGACTTAGGTCATAGGTTCGTGCCCTCCGCCATGCGAACTAAGCCTGGTGTTTAAGTGGAGAAGGATAGGGGGTGGACCAAGTATCCCTGAGTTTCGAAGGCTGCGGTCGGTCAGAGACAGATTTCTCAGTCACTAAAAAAAAGTTAGCAAACTGGATTCCTTTTCTCTTTTTTTTGGATAAGTAAATATCGAACTGGATTTATTTTTGAATTGGATAGGAGCATTTAGTATTCACTTTATTTTTGTTGCCTTTCGAGAAAGATTGCCTTACGTGGTTCTCTGTGGTATGCCTTGTAGCGTATTATTTTTTATTGTTTGTCTAAACTTAGTTTATAGACATACTCAGCAGCTACATCTGTGCTATCTCTGGTTTTTTCCTCTTCATCCTGCCTTATCTCGTTGAATATTCTGATGTAGTCGAGGCTTTGATTTCCCCGTGACCATCATCTCTGTTGCTTAATTTTTCTCAGATATGAGTTTAAAACAAATTATGAAGAATGGATGAAAGCGGTGAAACCAAGGTTAGGTTCTAAAGTCTCCGCTCATGTTGCTGCAGCAATGACCTCGACTCCTGAGAATATTAAAATTCTTTACAAAGTTAGGACCGAGATGCGAGTTGCTATGCAGAATCTTTTGAAGGTATCTTTCGGCAGCTTAAATATGAAATAAAAAATTCCTGTCTATTATGATTCCTTGAGGTCTGAGATTTTACCACTCCATTGGTGGGAAGCTATGATGTACCATTAGCTTCTCATCTCCATCAATACCACTTAAATGTTCAAACAACTTTGGGTACAAATGTCAAGGAAACAGTTCGAAAAGTTTACCATGTCACTTACCATTTTAATCTCTGATGCAATATGACACTTGGTCTTGCATCCCATTTCATGTAACATGTTTGTTTTTTGGGTTGTCCCACAATGTTTGGCATGTACAATACATCAGAAAAAGTAGGAGTCATTTGGCTGGCCAGAAACAGCCATATCACACATGGTATTGGACTATTGGTGATGGGCATTAATAGAAAATGATTCGTAACACTCATGTATAGTTAATGATTTGGTTTACTCTCTCAAAAACCTGTGCTTCAATTTTTTTTATCCCTCAAATAGAGTATCGTGTTACAGGATGGTCGATGTCATTAATCCAATTTGTTAGCTATTCCCTTTTTATAATGCCCATTAGTAGGGTTCTTTCTATTACAATTTCAATGTATCATAATCCCACTTTTTACATCCAACTACTGTATCGGCATATCTAATGGCATGTTAAAGCTATACAATCATGTATACATTTAACTATCAAAGAAACTTTCTACACCAATTCTAATAATGAGTTCAACATTACCTTCTAGACTATCAACGTATTTATCTCACAGATCTCTGATTCCCCTGCTTGACCACATCACATAAAATAATGTTTCTAAAAGTTGAATATAAAAATATGACCTCAGTTCATTCTAAAGCCAGACAATCTTTACTCTGATTTTCATGTTTGTGGTATCTATTTGGTCTTCATGGAATATGTACCTCAAGCACTCACTTTTTTTATTTGAAGAACAATAGCATATTGGTACTTCCGACGACCGTAGATCCTCCTTCAAAATTAAAGTCAAGGAAAGGTCTATCGGCTGAAGTTCATGATAGACTATTTGCCTTATTGAGCATTGCCAGTATGTCAGGTTGCTGTCAGGTAATTTCATTTGCAGTATTCAAGCATCATGCTGTACTTAGTCTTCCCCATACTTCCGATTTCTTTCCATATTTTAGTGATTTCACATTCTGCTCCTTGTTTTGAATGCCAGGCTGCCATTCCTTTTGGTGGACATGATAACTGTCCTATATCCCTTTCATTTATTGCATCTCACGGGACTGATAAGTTTCTACTTGACACTGTCTTGGATATGTATTCGTCTCTTCAAGAGGAAGTAAGCATACAATCCAGTGCATCACCATTACCAGATACTAATGGGAGCATTGATGCATCTGAACTTTTGAAAGAAAAGGTTTTGTTCTCCTCTTTTTCTTTTAATATGTTAAGGTCAACTGCTTAGTTTTGTTCGACATGATTATATTCAGTTCCTTAATTCTCTTTGTGGCATCAAACTGTTTTATATCCTCATCCGAGAGGCTACAAAGACCTGAAGTATAATTCACATCTCCTTGTTACAGCTTTTTAGCTGCCAGCGCTGGTATTCAATATTATCTCTGATGAGCAGCATGTGGGGCACTTAAAAATATTAACTTTCACTTTCATTGGGTCCCTTTACTCCAAAGAAGAAGAGTCCGCTTATAAGACACACCAGAAACATTCAATTTCACAACGATTGTTGTAACATTGTTTTCTAGTCAAGTTGCTACTGCTAAGTGGTTACCATAGTTCAAGCAAATTTTAATTTCAGTCTTAAGTAACAGCATATGCAATATGAAATGAAATAATGTTGTGCCTAATAGTTATCCATATTCACTTTACTATCTTCTGAAAGTTATGGGTTCTTTCATTAGTATGTTCTTCTAATTTATCATGGTGTTCTGTGTAGGGAAATGCTGCATATAAGGGCAAGCAGTGGAACAAAGCCGTGAGCTACTATACAGAAGCAATAAAATTGAATGATAACGCCACATACTATTGCAACAGGGCAGCTGCTTACTTAGAATTGGGATGGTATGATAAAAAATCATGTAGAACAACTTCTTCAGTGCTTGATGTTCTAATTTTTTTATTTTACTGAGTAATTTCACTTGCAGCTTTCAACAAGCTGAAGAGGACTGTACTAAAGCGATTTCACTTGATAAAAAGGTATCAGGAGAAATTTAATTTCTGCAATTGTGCAACTGATATTAAGTGAACTCTTTTTCTGAGTTGTGCCTCAATCTAACACTCCTTTGTAATATTAATCCAAAATAATACTAGTGTTCAACTAAGTTACTCCGACACGGCAGTTTAGGTGCCGCACCCTAGTATGGGTGTGGATATTGGATTCATACCGGATTTGGTCAAACAATATTGGGTACTTTGACCACGGCGGACGAAAAAATTCGAGAGTAGATACGATTTGATTCCTGAAATCAGAACCAAAACTAGGGTTAAATTTGAAGAAAATAACATACCTTATCTAGGAAATCAATCCTTTACTTATCTACAACTTGAGAATAAAAAAGAAATCCACACTTTACAAGCTATACGTAAGGTTAATTACGTGAAAAGCTTAATTACGTAAGGTTAGACTCATGCTATTCTACCTTTTCCACGTGTAGCTTAGGTTAATTATTTGATGCATGTATGATCCAAATTTATTCTCACTGAATTTATTTATTTTTGTTGCAGAATGTAAAGGCTTATTTGAGACGGGGAACAGCCAGGGAGTCGCTTCTCTTTTATAAAGAGGCTCTACAAGGTGAGGTTATGGTGCTTCTATGTGAGTCTGTCTGTTGCAAGGTGCATCTTTCTTGTTCATTTGCGTTCTTTCTGCAATGAATTCTTGTTGTCAGTGTTTGTCCGATATTGATACCATTTTGTGTAGGAAGAAATATTTGAATTGCACAGAATTTGCTCAGAGTTGATATCTCCGTATCACTAAGAGCTCTCCGGAGCTACTGACAGGGGGCTTCCTGTTTTCTGGTTCTGCTGCTATTTTTTTTAGTGCCTTGTGTGTTGCGAAGATGAATGTGGCAAAAATGAGGATATTGAGATGGATGTGAGGATACACCAGGTAGATAAGATCAGGAATGAAGTTATTCGGGACAAGGTGGGAGTGGCCCTCGTGGAGGACAAGTGGGAAGCGAGACTTAGAGCCTGTTTGGCCAAGCGTCTGAGAGGTTAAAAATACTTCTTTTTTTTTAATTTTTAAAAAGTACTTATTTGAAAATATGAGGTGTTTGGCCAAAACAGAGAAGTGCTTTTAAGCAGCAGCAGAAACAGTTTTTCTGCTTTTGGGAAGAAGCTACAAATTCTAGCTAAGAAGCAGAAGCAGAAGTAGAAAATTAATTTTTTCAAAACAAAAATATCATCACTATAAAGTTAGTTTTTCTAAATCATCCCTTGTTAATTTAACCTTTACTTTTTTTTCTTTCTACCATCCATTTCTTCTCTTTTTTACATTTATCATATTTTTATTTTTCTTCTCTTATTCCTATTTGGAATAATCTCTCTACTATAAATAGATATCTTCTTTTCTCTTCCGCCGTTTCTTCTTTTCTCGTCTCCTATTACTCTTTGAAATAACAAGGCTAATCACCAGATCCATGCACTTTCTTCATAAGGTATGATTTTTTCCCTCTTATAATATACCAATATTATATGATCTCCACTTTGTAGTTTTATTTATATATTTTCTTGGCGTACATGCATAAAATATAGTTAACATAATACAATACTAGTCAGTTTGCTTTTCTCAAGACTTGATAGGTAAGCACATATGTTCCTACTAATGTTATTGCTTTTATATACTTATACTTTATATTGATTAAAATCTTATATATATTACTTTATGTCTTATACTTTAATATAATTACATAAAAATTAAAAATTGATTAAATTCTTTATAATAAATATTTAAGATTTCTCTTTTTTAAATAATGCTAATGTAAACTAATCTTTATTGTCCTTTATCGTAATTTGACACTCAAAAGTACTTTTTGGAAAGATTGGCCAAACACAATTCGCTTATCAAATATCGCAACAAGTACTTCTCAAATGAATTGGCCAAACACAAACTGCTAAATCTCTAAAAAGTACTTGTTCGAAAAACACTTTTGAACAAAAGTACTTTTCAAAATAAGTAGTTCTGATAGCTTGTCCAAACGGGCTCTTAGATGGTTCGGACATGTGAAGAGTAGAGGCGTTGATGCCACAGTAAGGAGGTGTGAGAGGTTGGTCTTTGAGGGCTTAGTGTTGTGAAGAGTGTGAAGCGAGGAAAAGCGACAATCCCCTTTTCGCTTAAAGCTAGAAGCGAAGCGCTCGCTTTTTTGAAGTGAAGCGGAATTTTAAAAAAAATAAGTAAAATAAATACTGCATAGACAACATTCAATACTTCAATGTAAAAATTAAAGAGTAGCATCAATTAAAGCACAAAATGAGCATCATATTCTTCTACAAGATTGTCAAATTCTTGTATTCCACTATTATTATTATATTGCTCGTCATATTCTTCAACTTCTTCTTCTTCTTCTTCATCAACTAATAAGAACTAAGAATAAAGGATACAAAAATAAGAGGAAGGACAGTATACCGTTCCAGTAAAAAATGGGCAGCATTTCAAACGAAAAAACAGTGCAAGAAAATGAAGAAGAAGAAGAAGAGGAGAAGAATGAGAAAGAAGAACTGAAGGGGAAAAAAAATTTGCCAGCATTTCGCTGCTATTTGGAAGAAGAAGAAGGCATTTCAAACGAAAAAGTGAAAAAGGAGGAGGAGGAGGAGGAGGAGGAGGAGGTACGCATCTCTTCGCATCCTCGCTTCTCGCTTTTTAGTGGGAAGCGAGTGCTTTTGAATACCTGCTACGCTTCAAATAGCAGAAGCGCTCGATGGGTCGCCTCGCTTTGCTTCTCGCTTTAAGCGCCCGCTTTTCACAACACTGGGAGGGCCCAAGGAGAGGTTGGGGTAAGCCAAAGAAGTATTAGATAGAGGTGATTAGGCAAGACATGGCGATGCTCCAGCTTACCAAGGACATGATCCTTGATAGGAAGGTGTGGAGGTTGAGAATTAGGATAAAAGGTTAGGTAGCTTAGTGTCTACCTTGTTCATACCAGTAGTTTTAGTGCATTACTTAGTGCTAATCTTGTATTTCTTATTCTCAGTTTTCTGTTATTACTTGTCTATTCTTGCACTTTGGTTTTCTAATTGCTTTGTTGGTCTTACTGCTTGTTGTTATTTCCTGCTCGTTACCTTTCTTGAGCTTTTTTATCCTCTTTACCGTTTGTATTTTTCCTAAGCTAAGAGTCTACCAGAAATATCTCTACTTTCTCAAGGTAGAAGTAAGGACTGCATACACACTACCTTCCCCAAACCCAAATGTGAGATTCTACTGATTTGTTGGTGGTGTTGTATCATGGGGCAAGCTATTTAAGTAGCAGTAGGTGCGGACAGCACCTTTGCATCATTGCTTTTGGCTCGAAGCTCTCACTATATACTTAATATAATGTGTGCGTGTGAGTAAAATATTAATGTTATAATCAATTTGTAACCACTTTCCCATTGACCATATTATTTGGGAATATTATTCACTCTAAATTTTAGTGTCACTTAAATTTTTTCATGGTTCATGTTAAACGTGAACTATATTTCCTTTTTTTCTTTGTGATATCGAAAGTAGAACTAGATTTGTTGAAGACACGTAAAATTGCACAGATATCAGTTTTAGGTTGATGGTTTATCCTCGCCAGAGATGGGCTTCTGTTTCCCTTTTAGTTTGGTTGTTTATTAATTTACTGTGAATTTGGACATTCCAGATTTCAGACATGCACTCGTTCTGGAACCGCAGAATAGGGTTGCCAGTCTGGCTGAAAAGAGACTCAGAAAGCTAATTAGTTGATCAAAGTGGTATAAGATGATGAGATGGAATACTCCGAGAGGAAGATTAGCGGATTGATTTTTGCTTCTTTCTATACCGCTTGAGGCAGAGGATAATTTATAGGGATAAATTTCCTGAGAAATGCTTGGCTTGGAAACCAAGCTTCAAAATAGAACTGCATGATTTCTTATATTTTCTCATGGATATCTTGTTTTCGTTGTCAAGTCTCCAAATGTAATTAATTCATCCATTGGAGAAAAATGGTGCTACTATTGGCTAAAAATCATGTCGCTGCACTTCACCTTCAAGGCCATTTGATATACTCGGTTTATAACTTAGGCATGGCAAACGATGCGGGCAGTGCGGTTGCGGGGCACACCCGCTTAAACCCGCGAAGATTTCAACCCGACCCGCAAAGCATAATTTTTTGTTTTTTTTCTTTTCTTTTTCGAGATAATTTGATTGTACTTTTTTTTTTTTTCCTTTTCTGCTATTTAGTATTAATTTAAACAGGAGAACTAGCTACAAGTACGTCGAGTTTTCCTTCTTTATTTAAGCTTAAAGGTATCCTACTTCAAGTAACAAAGAAGTCAGTAGGGAAGCTTTCCTTCAATGGTTACATCACGCTCACAAGAAGAAATGATATGATTAGCATAGTAAAATCTGAACTGACACATCGAAGCTACTATCGCTCTTAAACGATTATTTTCTGCTTTGCATTTTATATGGCGATGCATGGTCAGGATATGAAACTTAAGAAAGATTTTTTTTTTTTTTTGATAAATAGTATCAGAATGTAATTTTTGAACTTATGATTTTAAAATGTTATTTCATTTATATTATTAGCATGTCATTAAGAGTACATGAGATGTTTAAAGTTAAAAAATATTCAAGTGAAAAACGTGTGATTTTTTTTAGAACAAATAAATCTTTTTTATCTTATTAGACCAATAAATCATGGGTTCTCACCTATCACTACTTATATAAGTTTTTTCAATACTTCATTTATAATTGTGTTGTGGACAATCAGTTTAAATTTCACGTTTTTTTTTTATCACAGCTGCATAGGGGTTTAATTTTAGCTTAGAAGAAGGGGCCTTAGCGTTTTAGATCTTTTAGTTTTTGTTGGGAAAAAAAAAAAAACTCTAACCTGTGACCCGCTCCGTCTCGCATGATTTTTTCAAAAAAAAAAAAAAGAATTTGAACCCACCCCGCCCATTGCCATCCCTATTTGTAAGGATAAAAGCTCTTTCACCACCAAGTCCCTATTGAGCTGGGTTTAAACTTTGGATGCAAAGATCTGGTATTCTCATGATTTAAGAGAAAATGAATAGGTTGTCCGCTTTTATAGCGACCCGCGTACTTCAATATATTGTCAAAGGAGCAGGGCTAGAGATGATCTTGCCTGTCTGGTGGTGGTCTTATCTGCTTCTTATTGTGGTCTTTGTGTCATGGCTGCAATCGAGTACATTTTACTTGTGCTAATAGACTGACTATTTCATTTTGTTACTTACTAGCCTTTTATTTTTCTGGTTGAGACTTACTAGCCTTCTCTCTTTGGTAAAAATTTCTCTAACTTACACAACGTATTCTTTTTTATTTATTTATTAATATTGTTTACCCTTAAAATCGGATAACAATTGAATTTGTTCGTAGAGCTAAGGATCCGTAAATTAGTTTGATACCAAATAAAAGTATGTAGTAAGTAATCAGAGTACTATAAGAGAGATAGAGCAATCAAACCGTAAATATATGATAATTAATGAAGAATCGTATGTAATGGAACAGTATCTTAACAAACAGTAATAGAGAGCTTAATATTGAGTTCTAAAGAACAGTAGAGATGATAAAAGTAAATTGCCTTGTGTGATGAGAAGAATAAGTTGTCCTTCAATGAAGGATCTCTACCTTTTTTATAGGCAAGTGTTAAAGTCATAGGTAAGTGTAAGAGTCATAGGTAAGTGTAAGAGTCATAATAAAAGCGGGGAACTGATTACAAGGAAAATCCCATTAATCATGGGATTTAATACCCTTAAATGTTGGCATAACGGCCGTAATGGTTGAGATAATTAATTCTGGCGAAACGTCCGATGATTAGCGAGACGTTCGGGTTGGAGCCGGTTCACAATCACGAAGCGTCTCCTGGACGACTATACCAGTTGTTTTATTTCGGTCTCTCCATCCTGCGCGACCGATTTGCTGTTCCCGGACCGGGGCAACCCGATCTCATATTGTACCCGAACCCGACTTCACTTAGGTGTATCCGACCCAATACAGATAGTCCCCTCGTTTATTGGAGAGTAAGGACAAAAAACGATATGAATTATCGGATCTCGGGCTCACTACTCAAACGATCGATACTTATCATAAAATGTGTGATGAAAACACAACCGCCAAAGTCACCGATCCCCAAAAAGATTTTATATATGACGGCATCATAATGACGTGCACAACCGTCGATGTAGGCAATCATTGCGCACCTTTTTTGCAGAACCTAGTACTTTTCTACTGCATTAAATGCGTGCATTTAATGCCGCGTACCTCGTGCTCTGTGCCTCCGCTTTTTTGAAAAAGTATAACTACTTCCTTCCCCTTCAGATTAATCTGTTTGTCTTCACGTATTAACTCACTTTGTCCTCACATATTAACTCACTTTGTCTCCACATATTAACTCACTTTGTCTCTTTTGAA
>MCJB01037896.1:71391-109403 GCA_002018475.1 Nicotiana obtusifolia | reverse complement strand
CAATATATATATATATATATATATAAATACATATATATAAGGCAATATATATATATAGTTTATATGTATTAGATAGTATATATATATGTATTATATATACTATATATATATATATATTAATATATATATATAATATGTACATATATATAAGGCAATATATATATATATATATATATATATATAGTTTATATGTATATATATATGTATATATATACAATATATACAACATATATATACGATATATACAAGACTTATATAAGGAAATATATATATATATATATATGTGTGTGTGTGTGTGTGTGTGTGTGTCTAATGCAATCTATATTACTATATGCATATATAGTCTACAAGAAATTGAAATAGATTAAAAAAAATATCCGGAACTGTTTAGGCCCGTTAGGCCCGCGGGCCCGACCCATTTAGCCCGGGACCATGTGGGCTTAGGCCCGTAGCGGGCCGGTCCCATACACAAGGACCGCCAGGCCCGGGATCGCTAGGCCCAGGCCCGCCAGGCCCATTAGGCCCAGGCCCGGCCCAGGAAGCACCCTTAGCTACGGAGGACCATTGCAAGTTCCTTAATGGACAATCCACGATTTATTTGCAGCACTCCTATGAGACTCGCTGCTTCTGCGCATGTTCATTTTTCGAAAATTGTTGCTGAAACTTTGAGAAATGAATTCATCTTGTTATGCATTTGGAATCTATTGCTTAATGTTATGACTGAAGTGACAAGGATAGAAAATTCAATGACTTTTTAAGTGATACGCGATGACTGAATAGTTTGGGAGGGGAGATGTAACGATCCAAATGGTCGTTTTGCTTTCTGGATCCCCGTTCTCCTAAATAAGACTTCTCGTATGTGCTCTTACTATTTTATGATCTGCGAGGATAGTTAGCTCGGGATTTGGAAGGGTTCGGGTCGAAATCAGAATATTTGGTTCCTTAGTTTGGCTTAAAAGGCTAAATTTGACTTTGGTCAACATTTTGAGTAAACGACCTCGAAATCGAGATTTGACGGTTCGAGTAGGTTTGTATGATGATTTTGGAATTGGGAGTATATTCCGATGGGGTTTTGGATGACTCGGGAACGTTTCGGCGCTTAATGTTGAAACTTGGCTTATTGAAGGCTTAAAAAGTTCTTTAAATTTGGTTTGGAGTAGGTTTTGGTGTTATCGAGGTCCGTTTGTGTTTCCAAGCCTGGGAATAGTTCCGTATGGCAATTTAAGACTTGCATGCAAAATTTGGTGTCATACCGAGTAGTTTAAGTATAAATCGGCGCGTTAGGAGTAAGTTGGAAGAATTTGAAGTTCATAAGTTGATTCCCTTGGTTTTGGGTTGCGATTCTTAGTTTTAATGTTGTTTTCCGCATTTTGAATATGCGAGCGAGTTCGTTTTTTGTTTACAAACTTGTGGGCATGTTTGGACGGGGCCTCGGAGGCCCCGGATGCCATTCGGACGATGCGCGGAGGTTGTTTGGCAATGGGTGAACAGCTGAAGCCTCCAGCTTCTGGTGCAATCGCACTTACGGAGGGCCAGCCGCAGGTGCGAGCTCGCAGAAGCGAGCCAACAGCCGTAGAAGCGGCTCAGCGTGGGCTACCCAGTGGTCATAGAAGCGGGGTTCTTGGCCGCATCTGCGAAGGCGCAACTGCGGGGAGGAAATCGCAGAAGCGGCCAAGAGCACAGGTGCGGTTATCGTGTCGCAGAAGCGGGCTCGCAGATGCAAGACTCCGCGCGCAAAAGTGAAAGGGACTAGCTTGGGCATGGTGAGCATCTGCGAGGCTTTGTCCGCAGAAGCGGATGTTCCGGAGGCAGAAAGCTTCATTTAATACGGGACTTAAGCCATTTCTAACCTATTTCTCTCACTTTTTGGGCGATTTTGGATCTTCTTGAGAGGGGTTTTCACCTAGCAATTTGGAGGTAAGTAATTTCTATCCAATTTGAGTTAAATACATAGATTATGGGTAGATTTTAACATTTAACTTTGTGAAAATTATGGGTTTAGATGAAAAACCTAGGTTTTGATAAAACTGAGATCTAACCACGAAAATGGTTGTGGGTTTGATTGTGAATTTTAGGAATCTTTTAATTTGGGTTGGGTAATTACTTTAATAGCTAAATTATGAACTTTTGAACATGTATTGACTAAATTATATAATATTTGACTAGTTTTGAGTCGTTTGGCACCGAGTTGAGGCTTTAGAACGAATTTGAGGAGCGGAAGTGAGCTTGAGAACGAGGTAAGTCTCTTGCCTAACCTTGTAAGAGAGAACTTTTCCCCTTAGGTGTGTTTTGTTGTGAATTGCTTATGTGGGGAGCTACGTGCGCACCAGGTGACGAAAGCCCGTGCGTAGCTATATTTCATGGGATGTCCGGGTAGTCTTAGATTTACATCATATTTTGTTTGCATAGGTATGTTGATTATACACATTAATTGCTTTGAAGAGAGCTGAGATTAAGGATTTTAATATTTAAAGTATCTAGTTTGAATTTCTTATGTTTGGGAAGAATTGAAGGATTCTATAATAACTCTGATAATTTCATGTTCACTCGCGTCGCAAGTATTTTTGCGAGCGAGGTAAATTTCCTCTACTCTCATTCCGATGGGCATATATAGAGGTACTCAACAGGTGCTTGGACCCCTACCTAAGATACTATTGTTCTGATCCCCCACAAGACTGGTACCTATACTTACCTCTTACTGAGTGGTGGTACAATACCACACACCATTCTGCTATCCAAATCACTCCCTATGAGAACTCTCTACGGACAGCCTCCTCCCATACATTTGCCTTATCCTCCTAGAGATGTTGTTGATGAGCAAGTAGATACGAGTTTTTTTGCAAGAGAGTTCAACACACAACTCCTCAAGTATCATCTTAATCGAGCTCAACGAAGGATGGTTTCCCAGGCTAACCATCATAGATCATACTTGACGATCCAATCATACAGGCATTTCACTCTGTCTACCACTCACTTTTCCAAGTTAGCGGCCAAGTACTATGGGCCTTATCAAGTCATCCAAAAAATTGGGGCAGTTGCTTACAAACTGAGCCTTCCATCCAACATCATTATACACCCCACCTTCCATGTCTCCCTCCTAAAACTATGCTATAAGGTACCATATAGCATAATCATCCTCCTGTCATGGACATTACCGGCCTATAATGCCTTGCTCCTAAGTCCATACTCGACAGAAGGATGATTAAAAAGGGAAACAAAGCTATAGATCAAGTCCTTATGCAATGGGAGTAGATACCTAAAGATCAAATTACCTGGGAGGATTATCATGTTTTGAAGACTAGATTTTCAGCTTTTCTTCCTTGAGGACAAGGAAGATTTCAAGAAGGGAGAAATGATGCGTATCGCAGCAGAGGAGTGGTACCCTTTGTTTCCGAAGTTGCACTTAGCCGTTGGAATTAGTTTTAAAGGAGGAGAGTCCAAGTTTTTCCATTAGCATTTTAGTTCCTAGTAATTTTTATTTAGTAAATTTCTATTATTACAATTAAGTCCCAGGACATTTAGCTTTTTAGCAGATTCCATCCTCTGCACAGCTGGGCAGAGGAGCTCGTACTATTTCCCTCCTCAGCAATCTTATCCTATTTTTGATTTCCTATTCTATATATTGTAATAGCTACTAGGGTTTGTTATCAATGAAAATTCTCCTAGTATAATTTTAGCTTTAGCTTTATCTTAGTTTTTCTCTTCCAAGCTGTTCCATTACAGTTGCATCATTCTTTCTTTTACTCGCGCCCGCAATGGTGACATTCTTATTGAGTTCATCCTTAATATTAAGTTGAGCTATCAGAAGGTTGACCTAGGAACTACTTTTATCACTTTCAGGTTGTTTTTCTTTCTTCTTATTGTACTTCTTCTTGTTTTAGGGGNGGGGAAGAGGGGAGATAGCAAGGTCCTTCCCTGGAGCGGAACTGGATGCACTCTTTTTCTTATATTTTAAAGTGGCAAACATCTGGATCTGATCTCCAGCTTCATCAAGCTCGAGAATCTCAGATGAGGCTTGCGATTGGGTTTGCACCTTCCTCGGTTAAAGACATGCAAATAGTAGAAAGAATATAAGTTAGAGAAGTAGTTAAGGAATACAATATTGAAATAATCTAGAAATGCTTATGATGATGTTTAGCTTTCCATCTAGTGAGTTGAACAATAGTCTTCTATGATCTCAACCCCATGGTAGAAAAAAATAAAATCTTTTCTACCCGTTCCTTGAAGTTGGAGATTTCGCCAAATATTTTCACGATGGCTGCAAATTTAAGAAATAAGTATATTTACACTTATTTTTTAAAGTTGGGGCGTATATTTACGCTTATTTTTCCACATTTTCAGGAATGGATGATTATCAGGTTGGACTAGATCCTAGGTTGGTACAATGATAAATCTCGTACCACCCTCGATTATGGTCTTCATCATTCTCAACGAGGAAACATTTTCCCCAGTTGGAGATAGTAAACACACCACCCTAGTACAAATTTGGAGAGTTGATATGGAGAAATATTTGAGAGTGAGATTCTCTTCGACTTGAAACGACAAGAAGCAAAGACATGCTATAGGTCTCCAGATGCTTGGACCCACTTGAGCTAAGCAAATATTGGATTGCATGGACAAGTCCACGATGACACAATCAGACACCGGGTTGGACTCACGAGTAGACAAATATGTGTAAATAAAAGAAAATATAGCTCGATGGCTAGCAATCCGTTTATCTTTTTGAACAGATTGAATGAACACCGTCACCTCAATTGCATTCCTTTCGAACAATAGGGAGAAGTTTTGAACGAATAGCAGAGACACACTCACTCACTGACGTGTTCCGGTCCTCGATTTGTTTCTTTGCCTTGCTTAGAAGAGCACAACTTGATAAGGTGCTCAATTTTTTGGCCACTATCTCTTCGAAGGTGGGTTTGAAATAGTGAATTCGTAGTCGTCGTCCCTCTTGCTTTTCGAGGAAAATTTCCCTGTGACAGTTTCTAGATCATATTTTTTGTTTTCTTGGGAGAAGACTTCCCCACGGTAATTTTATGATCAACTTTTGTACTTTTGGATAGAGGTTTCTTTTTTTCTTTTCCCCAAAACCAATATTGTTTTCTCCTCGATTTTATCGGTAATGGTGTCACGACCCCAATTTCCCTCCGTATGATGTCGTGACGGCACCTAGTCTCCAAAACTAGGTAAGCCTATTAAGTATGCAGAATAACTGAAATATTAAGCTAAAACTCAAAACGTCAACAGTTGTAATAAATAAGAACTACAACTCAAGTATAAACAATTCCCAAAACCCGGTATATTTAAGTCACAAGCTCTAAAGAGAAATACAAAATATCCCTATACATCAGAGTCTAATGAGGATAAGGAAACAACATAATAAAGATAGAAGGGACTTTGAGGTTTGCGGACGCTGGCAGATATACCTTGAAGTCTCCACGTGCGGACTAACTCACTGATACTTGGTTTGGTAGACAGTACCTGGATCTGCATAAAAAGATGTGCAGAAGCGTAGTATGAGTACACCACAATATTAACTAGTAAGTGCCAAGCCAACCTCGGTAGAGTAGTGACGAGGTCATGTCAGGGCCTTACTGGAATAATAAGAAACAAGGCGGAAGATATAATGAAATGACAGAGAAGTGTAACAATAGAAATTCACAAAAGGTAACAACACGGAATCAAAGAAGACAATTACAACACGTAAGGAAACAAGAATATTACAAGTTAAGGAACAACAACAACAACAATATAGCAAATAAAGGAAAATAACAAGGGCATTCCCGAGGTACCGCCTCGTAGTCCCAAAAGTAAATATCTCACAACGGCACGACAAAAACCTCGTGCAAACAATAACAACCGTACGATAGAAACCTCGTGCTACAATAACAACCCCCACGACAGAAACCTCGTGCCACAATAACAATCCGCACGGCAGAAACCTTGTGCCACAATAACAATCTGCAGGGCAGAAACCTCGACCAAATAGTCATCTCAACAATAATCATGAAAACCAACACGTAATAAATAAAACAATGATATTACAAGCAAAGAATCCTATAGTTAAAGAATGAATACGGAATCAAGGAAGTAGGTATTTCAACTAAGTATGTTGTACAAATTGCAAATAAGAGATAAGAGACATAGTGTCACGACCCAAAATCCACCTAGTCATGATGACACCTAACCCAACCCGTCAGGTAAGCCAATTAACAACTATCCATTTTGAATGAGATCTATTAATAAAAGAAATGAAAATACAACTGCTTTACACAAGAATTTTCAAAAGACTGGTAGTAAAAATCATGAGCTTCTAAGATTTAGAGTTTACAAAGCTGGTTTAAAATAAAATACACCATGTGTTTGAAATATACATGAGCAGATCTGAAATACTAAAGCTACCAAGATCAAGAGGCAGCTATGACTGGAATGCAGGTACATCTTCAGATCCAGCTCCCACCGTACGCAGCTACATTAGCATCCAACATCTGCACGTAAGGTGCAGAAGTGTAGTATGAGCATAACCGACCTCATGTACTCAATAAGTAACAAACCTAACCTTAGGTTGAAAGTAGTGACGAGTTGGGACAAGGGTCAGGGTCAAACTCTAATAACCAGCAACAATTCATAGCAATATGATAAAGATGGTACAGGAAATAATTTAGCTAGTTCATAGTTACGAAAAATAGGCATGCTTTTCAAGTATAACAGTAGATCCCAGGTCTTTCACCGAAAACCTCAAAAAATATATGAACAAGTTTCAAAACCATGATTTTTCCAAAAAACTTTCAACAATAAACAAGATGTTTCGTTTTTCAAATAGCATGGGAAAATACGTCTGTATGCCTACATATGAATATACAGGTGAAATCATGTATGTCACCAAAATCGGGTAGCATGAGGAAATGCATCTCTATCCCTGTATCTCAAGTACACATGTCAAATGCATATCAATGATGAACTCATGTACTCACACTGAGTACTCAATATCACTCTCTCGTATTCTCACTCATCATGCTCAATACTTAGCACACTTAGTCACTTAGTACTGTACAGGGCAGATCCACCCCAAACTTAATAACTGCTAGCAACTACGCTCACTAGGGGTGTGTAGACTCCGGAGGGGCTCCTTCAGCCCAAGCGCTATAATTCGCATGGACAGCTCGCGTGCAGCACAAACAACTCACGTGCTGTGGTATCAATATCTGGATCCGCACGGACAACTCACGTGCTGTACGGACAACTCACGTGCTATAGTATCAATATCTGGATCCACACGGACAACTCACGTGATGCACGAACAACTCACGTGCTATAGTATCAATATCTGGATCCGCACGCACAACTCACATTCTGCACGGACAACTCACGTGCCATAGTACCAATAACCTCACAATCAGGCCCTTGGCCTCACTCAGTCACCAATCTCTCCAGTCTCTCGGGCTCACAAATCTCATGCCAATCATCCCAAGCAATGATAACATGTCGTAAAACAAATAATAGCAGAGACTGAGATATGATAGACCACATCTCAATTACTCTATCACATAGAATTTTCATGGATAAAGACAAGATTGAGTAATTACACTGTACCACAGAATTAACCAAGCCATAATTCATACAGTGCATGCCCACACGCTCGTCACCTAGCATGTGCATCACCCCACACCAAACACAACATGTATATTCAGGGATTCATACCCTCAACACCAAGTTTAGAAGTGTGACTTACCTCGAACAAGCCATATCCAATACCGAACAAGCCAAGCGGATGCTCCAAAAATGCCATCCCGCGCATGCCGACCTCCGAACGGCTCAAAACTAGCCAAAAAAACTCAATTACATCAAATAATACCAAAGGAAACAAACCCAATTGATAAAGGTCAAATCTTCAATCAAAAGCCCAAAAATCAACCCAAAAGTCCAACTGGGGCCCGCGCCACGGGACTCGATAAAACTCTAAAAATCCGACAATCCATTGAATTACGGGTCCAACCATACTAGTTTCACTCAAATCCGACTCCGAATCGATATTCAAAACTCAAAAACTTACTCTATGAACTTTAGGCTAAAGCCCCTAAATTTCTCTTTAAAATCCATAATCCATTTACCAAAAACGAGATAAAATCACGAAATATAGTCACAAGTGAATCAAGAATGCTTACCCCAAGTCACATGGTGAAAATTGCTTCAAGAGTCACCTCAATCTGAGGTCTATAGCTCCAAATATGAACAAAACGACCAAATCCTCAATTTAAAAGCTTCTGCCCAGCCATTTTCACTTTTGCGGACAGATGAGCCGCTTCTATGACCTAACATTTGTGAGCCAATTCCCGCATCTTTGGATCCACACTTAACAGACGGCCCTCGCACCTGCGAAACTTCTTCCGCTTCTGCACAATCGCAGGTGCGAGCCAAGGGTCCGCATTTGCGCTCCTTCCACGTCTGCGATCAGCACAACCGCACCTGAAATGTCGTAGGTGCGCACAAAATACCCGCTTTTGCGGCCTCATGCTGGGATACAAATTCTGCTTCTGCGCCTTTAGCTTCGCACATGCGGCCATCGCACCTGTGCCCAGTGGTCCGCAGGTGCGACCACACCAGAACAAACTTGCCCAGCCTTAACAAAAATGATCCGAAACAATCCGAACCTCATCTGATACTCATCCGAGCCACTCGGGATCCCGTCAAAACATACCAACAAGTTATGAAACATAGCACTGACCAACTCGAGGCCTCAAATCACGCATAACAACATCGAAACGACGATCGCACCTCAAATCAAACTTAAATGAACTTTGAACTTTCAACTTCAAAAACTCGCGCCGAAACATAACAAATCAACTCGGAATGAATTCAAAATTTTCACACAAACCCCAAATAACATAACGAAGCTATTCTAATTTTCGGAACCACAATCCGAATATGATATCATCAAAGTCAACTTCTGGTAAAACTTATGAACTTTCCAGTTCTTCAAATTTCCAACTTTAGGCAATTAGCGCCGAATCCTTCCAGAAATATCCAATTGCAAATCGGGGCATAAGCCCTAGTCCAAAATCACCATCCGGACCTAACGGAACCGTCAAAACTCTGTTCCGGGGTCAAATTCACAAATATCAAACTTGGTCAACTCTTCCAACTTGAAGCATAAATCACGAAATTCATTCTTCCAAATCGATCCCAAATAACCTGAAAACCAAAACCAATGATTCATATAAGTCTTAATACATGATACAGAGCTACTCATTCCCTCAAACTACCGAGAAAAGTGCAAATGCTTGAAACGACCGGTCGAGTCGTTACATCATCCCCCACTTAAACATACGTTCATCCTCGAACGTGGCGAGATTCATTCCAAAGCCATCAAATCGCCGTGTAACCTTACCACGCACATACCCAGGGGTGATCCCACGTCACCCTATTCCATATAGGCCTGACGACACAACATAATTCAAGATCATTAATTCAACCTTAGCCCATAAACCTTGGAATTCAATTTCCAACATTCAGAATTTCATTTCAAGACCTGAATCTCACATCTACACACTATATAGGTCTGACCAAACTGTATCAAGCCATAGCCATAACCCAAGATGTAATCACATGATATACCACAAAACTCGCATACTCGTAGCAATAATTTCTAATCACTATAGCTGCTTAAAAACGAACTCGATACCGGTGATAAACCTCATATCAAATAAAACCTCATTCAAAAACCTCCATACATTGCCGAATAATAAAAGAAACACGCGGAATCTCATAACCACTTATCAGATCAACAAGCCATGGAGCTCCATCTCCTTCGACAAGAACTATAGCCAATTTCTAAGCCGATTAGCAACATTATCCTTCCAAATGTGCCACAATCAGATTCGATAGCACCCATTCTAGGTCCAACGAACTTAACTTATCAAATACAAGCTACTCTACTGACATGCCATACCAATACTATCCAGAGCCAGAAACCGTGCAATCCGTGCACCAATATGCAATAATTCAAATGTACTCAAACATAGAAAATGACTCCAATAAGAGAACCGTCCCGCAAGCTCAACAAGTACCACCACAACCAAAATGCTACAAACCCATCTTACATAGTGGAACCAAGACATACGAATCTAACACAAAGGATCATATCCCGACATAACCCTAGCTGCAATGCGTGACCCCATCCAGACACGGGTCTATATGGAATACCTCAAGCCACCATGCTTAAAATCGATAACTACACGTAATTTATCAAATACTCAAAGTGTATGACCATAACCACGGAGAAGCAATTAGCATAATATACCACAGTCCGGAATAAACACAACCAAGGTGCAATCAACCATTCGACACCCCAATAACCATCTCACTCAATTCTCGCTACAAGACCCAAACAGAACCGCACCATATATGCTTATAACCAACAAATCAAAGCCCCTCGTGGCATAGAAGGGTAACTCATAGAACATATCAGAATCCTGAATACCCTCAACTCTGACCGAATGACACATCCTCAACAGTAGCAGTGCAGGGTCAACCAAACCAACCCGGTGTAGAATACACATCCTCATTGGGCCTACTAGTGGACCCCAAATCAACTCTGGTTACCCAAAAACAGATAAATAACCCTCTAAAAGTCTACAATGATTGAATCATAACACGTACTATCATCTGGCTAGCTTTGGCCATAACTTCACAATCCACAACCACGAAACAATCTGCTTCTGAGAACTCCCAGTCTCCAAATTCATAGAACACACGAATCACCATATCTGCTCTCAACTCCACTGCCCAAATGTCTAACACATCTCCCATACATGATCATCCCACGAGGAATACCCCATAATTCTTTCGTACCATATAGCAAAATTTAAATATCAGCAGTCGATCAACCAGGCGAGTACCGCAATACCAATGAAGCATCCGTAAATCAACACTCGGTGCGCCTTCTAAAATGCTCACTCTTCTCAGGAATTACCAAGCAGTTATAACATTCATCTACATATCTGAAACTGTCCATGGTGTCCAAAATTAATGACCTTCCCTTCAAATATGAACTGTTACCTTGCACATGTAAAACTAGGGGTGGGCGTCGGTCGGTTAGTATGAAAGTACGGTTCAGTTTATAGATTTTGTAATATTAATAACCAAACCAAACTAAAGATTTTACGGTTCGGTGCCGTTTTTTCAAGGTTCGGTTCGGTTATTTTCGATTTAGTTTTTCGGTTATTAACGGTTCAAGATTTTTATATCCGATGTAGACTCAATATGTTCAATGCTAGTATATATTTCAAAAGTTAATAACATCCCAGAGTATAAAGATGAAAGACAATAAGTTATGCATACAAAAGAAAGAAAAAGTATACAACTTTCTGAAAAAAACTGCATTATCATTATTACAGCATAAGTAACAAAAGTAATTCCAGGGAATTATATAACCAAAAGAAAAGTTCAAACCCTATATCCAACTAAGCAGTAGCTGCTTGGTGGTGGTGCTGCTTGGTGGTGGTGGTGGTGGTGCTGCTTTGCTCTGGACAATAGTAGTAGTGGATTTCTTTATCACATCATCAACTGGATATCCAACCAGTAAAAGCATTTTCTCATAAGCATGTACATAGAGCAACCATAAGCACACGGCGCTAGCAATTTTATGGAATGCAAACTTTGGAGTTGAAGTCAAAGAACAAATTTTTGTTGCTGCTATTTCCAATAGTTGCTTACCAATTCTGGCATGCTTGGATTCTTTCGACCACAATGAAAAAAGTACAAATAGGATGGTAATATCTTCTGGAGATAAAGAAAAATTTAATGAAGCGACATAAAAGTTCAATTCTCTAAACTGAAGATATTTCACTTTTGCCGAAGCTAGCAAATCAGTTGAAGGCAAAATGCAGCTAAAGTAACTTCTTCTCCTCAAGTTGATCTCAACATGTTGAATATTGAGATCAAAGGAGTTCTCTCCAGAAGGTAGAAAAATTGAACTAACTAGTCCAGTTAGGAGACACCCCTTAATGAGTTTACACTGTACACCAAGTTCCTTCATCTCAAACGATAGTGACCATATATCATTTGATAAAGTTGACTGCACAATAACATGAGCATCATGCACTTGCAACCGACAATGTTGTAGTATCCAATCAAATAAATAAGTGGTCCAACTTCCTGCAGTAATTTCTCAAAAATAGTCTTCATGGTATTGTGCAAAGCACTACCCTTGAATATATCAACGTCAAAGAAACTAAATTTAGAGGTCAGAGATCAGACGCATGAAAAAGAAATTATAAGGTACTTTTATCCATAAAACAATAGCACCAAGAACGTAATGGGATTATAAAAATACCAGCTGCTGCTGCTGCTGCTGCTACTGCTACTACTACACAGATGAAGTCCTACTACACAGATGGCTGCTGCTACTACACAGACGGCTGCTGCTACTACACATATGGCTGCTGCTGCTTGGTAGTGGTGGTGGTGGTGGTGGTGGTGGTGCTGCTACTACTACTACACAGATGAAGTCCTACTACACAGATGGCTGCTGCTACTACACAGATGGCTGCTGCTGCTACTACACAGATGAAGTCCTACTAGAAGCATATGATTTTCACTTCAAATTTTAGCAACTAGAAGTCCTACTACACAGATGATGTTCCCAAAAGTTTGGGTTGAAGGAAAACCAAAAACTGGTAGCATAAGGGAAAACAAAGATAGACAAATACCCGGATGTAGGTTCTTCTCCAAGGATTCCTGAACTCAGTATCATCAAGTTTCCTTATCTGAACGAGAAGAAAACATGTTAGCCATAAGCCTGGACTTTCCAAAGGGAAATAATGAAATTACAAATTAACTACTATCAATGGAGTTCAAAATTTAAACAATTGTGAGTACTGAAACTAACACAAGAATTACTCATATTTGAGGAAATTATTAAAATCCAGAAAATAACCATGCTTCAAAAATTTAGGACCACGAGGCATAGTTGAACCTACAAAATAAGATAAGATCACAAGTTTAATAAAATATTTTTAATTATAAATAACAAAAGGATATCATAAGACAAACAAATCTTTAAACTTACTACTTGTTCAAACTATGACATCAACAATGCTAGTATCTCTTTCAACAATGCAAGTTTCTTTTCCGCTCTTTGCCACATCTAAATAAAATTTGATAAAGTGTGTCATTTATTTAAACTTACAAAGTAAACTAATTTTCACTAAAACACTTATAAAACACAAAATCTTACCAAGTTCAATTTGCTCAAGAAACTCCGAATCTTCTTCAACATTAATATGAGTACCCTCACATCTAAACCAATCTTGAACACAAACAAGACTTTGCACCAACCGAGGAGTCAATGAACTCCTAAATGAATCAAGAATGCGGCCATCGGTGCTAAATGCGCATTCCAATGCAACACTAGAAATTGGAATGGCCAATACATCACGAACTAACTCAGATAGAATAGGAAATCGAGGAGCATTAATTTTCCACCAATCTAAGATTTTAAAGTCATCGGAATCATCAAACAATGGCTCTTGTCTTTCACCAATATATCTTTCCAACTCAGATTTAACACCTCTACTTCCAGAGTCTTCCTTTTGCCTTTCCAACAATTGCTTTATTCTCGCAGATTTTGTTCTCACATTCGCACTAGATGAATCAGATGTGTCATCAGATGAAGTAGATTTAGATTGAGATGATTGCATATAACATCCTTTTGAATATTTTATTTGATACTCCCCAAATAAAGAATTCAAATAAGCATCCACTTCGGCAGTTAATTTCTTCCCTGGTTCCTCCCCGAATATTTTCTCAAGTGCAAAACCAACATACTCTAATTTGTTATGAGGATCTAATACAGAAGCAATGAATATCATTTTATTCATCTTTTTAGGTTCACCCCAATATTTTTTAAACTTTTCTTTCATCTTCCCTGCCATCTTACTCAAATTAGTATCATCACTAGGTAAACAAGCTTTCAAATGACTATCAAGCTCACATATATCCTCGAAATGACAATTAGAAGTGACATAACGTGAACCTGAAACTTTTTCGGTAAGCTCATGAAATCTTTCAAGAAACTTTATTACGTTTCTCACATTCACCCAATCATCACATACAAATGGACCTGCAACATTCCCATCCTCACAAACATTCGTACAAAGATGAGTAGAAAATCCATCATCAAAAAGATGAAGCTTGTCAAAGGCCTTCTCAAAGTTTTGCGCCGTTTCCAACATCAAGTAGGTAGAATTCCACCTAGTAGGAACATCCAAACACAATGGTTTACTACATTCTACCTCTTGATCTGCACAACATTCCCTAAACTTTAAGGTCTTTTGTGGAGATGATCTCACATACCTCACAGCTTGTCTAACACGTTTTACAGAAATATCAATTTCTTTCAAACCATCTTGCACAATTAGATTAAGTATGTGATCCATGCATCTCACATGAAGATGCTTACTACTCATCGAATTAGTTTTTCACATATCTAGTTGTTTAGATAATTCTTTGATCATGACATCATTCGAAGAAGCATTATCAACAGTAATAGTGGATACCTTATCCAATTTCTATTCAAGCAAACAATTATCAATAACTTTTGCCATTTCGTCACCCTTATGACTAGAGATAGGGCAAAAATTTAGTATTCTTTTATGCAACACCCAATCTCTATTAATAAAATGACCCGTCAAACACATATAGTTAATTCTTTGTAACGAAGTCCATGTGTCTGTGGTAAGGCAAATTTTTGGTTTTACTTCTCTGAATTTTTCATTAGTTTAAGCTTCTCTTCACTGTAAACTTGAAAACAATCCCTTGTAATTGTCCTAAGAGAAGGAACATTAAATAGAGGTTGGGCTATGCTCATAAACTTCTTAAAGCCTTTCTTTTCAACAAAGCTAAAAGGTAATTCCTCCGTAATTACCATCTCAACTAAAGCCCTACTAACTAGTTCTTGATCAAATTTCCATAGCACCCCACCATTAATTTGCCCATCCTTTTGTAAACACAATTGTGTTTGAGTATTATCAACTTTCCGTAGTATTTTTGGACACTTCTTTAAATGAGTATTCAATGATGTTGTTCCATTCAATCGTGAATAAGCTTTATAATCACGACCACAATGTTTACACTTTGCTCTATCACCCCCATTATCATCTTGAAACTTTTCAAAATGATCCCAAGCAGTTGATCTGCACTATACAAATTTTCCTTTTTTTGGGTCTTGACTAGTTTCAACTGAATTTGTAGGTGAAGAAGTAGGTTTGCTTTCAGATGAACCCACCTCACTTACTCTACTTTCAACTTCTGCCATCTATAGAAAATCGAATGAAAATAGAATTAAAAATACAAAACTGGTATACGATGTAAATCTAGCATGTCGCAACTCGCATAAAATCAAGTCGGCAGTCGGCACAGAGGCAAAATAACAAAAGAACAAAAGAACAAAAGCAAAAATAGAGGCAAAAAAAGTAAAAAACAAAGGATGCAACTGTCACTTCGTTTTGGCAAATGTTAAGTTGTTAACTCGAAAGAGTCCTAAAAGTAAGACGCAAACACGCATATATACTATAAACAATAGCAGAAAAATCAAAAGTTTAAAGAAACTAGCAGGAGGAGGAGGAGCGACGCCAACGAGGGAAAATTAAAAAGGAACTCAGAAGAAAGAGGTAACCACTAACCTGAGAAAAAAGGATGAGCGACGGAGGAAGAAGGCGTCACAGTCGGAAGTCAGAACTCGGGAATCGGCAGTGGTAGGGGTGGACTGTCGCACAACCTCAACTCCCAACCCTAATTTCTAACTACTAAGTACTGAGGTGAGGTCGTGACTCGTGAGGAATAGGGGTACTATCGAAAAGGATTAGGGATTATCGATTAGTATTGGGTTTGGGACTTTGGGTAAACTTTACTTGGGCTAAGGCTGCCTTCAGATGGGTTTGATTAGTGGTGGGCTTCAGATGGGCGAAGGATTGGGCTTCAGATGGGTGTTTTTCGGTAAGAGTCCAAAAGTTTTGGGTAAGAGTTCAAAAGGCAAAAGAAGGCTGGTAAAAACGTTCAGTTTTTCGGTTTAACCGAAAACCGAACCGAAAACCGAACTTTTAAAAATTATAAATCGCAAACAGACCAAAAAATCGAAAAACCAAAATCGAATAAACCAAAATTTTTGGTTCGGCCAATTTTTTCGGTTCGGTCGGTATTATGCCCACCCCTATGCAAAACTCAATCCTACATAACACACATCTATCATGCCATCATATAAAACGTATGAAAATCTCATAATCAACTCTAAGTCACAAGCAGCATACATACCCGATCAGTTAGAAACCTTCCATTTGATCTCATCCAGGAGAAAATCACAATACAGAACATGTTCTTCACGCCAGTAGGAAATATCCACCCCAAGCCATGATAGAAACCATCGAGAACTCTTCGAAACCCATTTTCCCATAACCAAATCATTAGAACTCAACCAAGCAATGCCAGGTTGCCAAACTCAAGCGTATTGACACCAAAACACCTGTAGAGCCTCACCACATCATAAGTACCCAAAGAATCGATCATATCTATTACCATGCTGATCCAACCTACCACCAAGCTATTCCGCTTTTCCTTGTTATAATACCACGATCCTCACCCAAAGCTCACCACAAGAGATTCTAGCATAAAATCACACCGGCCTAAGGCCCATAAGCCGCTGTATTCCCTCTTAAGCACCCCCAAACGTACCGCAATCGAGAATACCCACTCTGAAGAGACCTTCTATGAATCTGAAGTCGTTTCCTCCACCTTTCTGATACTGAAACGTAAAATCCATAATGGTATAGAAATACCGCAAGTCCTAACACCATCTAATGCAAATCTCAGATTCTAGCCATATACAAATCTGGAAAAAATGTCACAATTGCTACATAAAAATCTTGAATCCATTCGAACTTTCTCGAGAGTCATCCACTCTATTCAAATCTTAATTGCGTCGCCTAGACGTTCCAAACGACATGTGCCCCATTAGCACAACAATACCCAAAGAAGTAATCCATACCTTTAAGCAATCGAGCAATTTCCTACTCCCTGTGCACTACATTCTTCACGAATAACAACTCAATCATCCCATGATTCCCATATACCCATAAGGTGTAACATAACCTGTATCCAGAAATTCCTTTACTCGAGTCATCCTCGCTCTCCACCTTTGCTAGTCATATCTGATTCAAAAGTATGCCTCAAATCGAAAGCAATGCAACACATAACCATGCAATCAAATCGATCATAGCAGACTCCCCCACTTGGCTCAAAGGCATAGATCAACACACTCGATAACTCACAATACCCACACTTTATTACTACCATAATACCACAACGAGATTCAACTAAATCCTTCATAAGCTCACATAACACAAACCATATAATACCTCAAATTATCTACTAAGTTCGCGTATATCCACATGACGGTCAGGTCGACTTTCTCAACCAAATTCAAATTCAAATCTCAACACATATACCCCGCTGGTAGAAACGAAACTCTCCACACAATATTATAAGGATCACACCTCCGTAGATTACTCCGTAGGAGATAACCTACTTGCTTAGCCTCACATTGACATCTTGCTATACCCTTTCGCAGCCGCGATTACTACGCTATCACTTAACCTTCCTGAGTCTAAACTCACCACAAGAGATGAAAATCTACTTCGTCCCACAATTAAACAACATGAAAAATCTTTCAACACACTCAACTTGAGACTATGCGTCACATCAAGATAGCAATCTAGCACCAAATAGTCCTTTTTACATCTCAAGCAAACTCTTTCAATCACATTTAAACTATCTGAACATATCCCGCAGTCACATCATACTCATCATATAGCCATCCAACCACTAATCGAGTCACAAATTCCACTCATAGGGATGCTACCAGACATATAAGTCCAAAAGCACATGCTCACATAACCGAAATCCCCGTGCTCAAGCTACAGTCATAACCCGACTTCAAGTCCTCCAGACTGGCCCATCATCAGCACCCAAAAATCACATCTTGCTCCTCATCCATGGAATCACTAGCCGGCGATGCACAACTAATACCGAGCGCTCACATGCGCATACGAATGCGTGGAGGGAATTCAAAGTGTTATGTTTCAAGTTGAATCAATGCCGCACGATAAGGAAAGAAAGATGGGAAGTTTATCCTAAATGCCCTGTAGCCTCGCGAAGATAGGTATGGACGTCATCATACCGATCCGTAAGACTCTACTAGACACTTGCTCATGACTTGTAGAACCTATGAACCTAGAGCTCTGATACCACCTTGTCACGACCCAAAATCCACCTAGTCGTGATGGCACCTAACCCAACCTGTTAGGTAAGCCAATTAACAACTATCCAATTTGAATGAGATTTATTAATAAAAGAAATGAAAATACAACTACTTTATATAAAAATTTCCCAAGGATTGGTAGTACAAATCATGAGCTTCTAAGATATAGAGTTTACAAAGATGGTTTAAAATAAAATACACCATTTGTTATAAATATACATGAACAGATCTGAAATACTAAAGCTACCAAAATCAAGAGGCAGCTATGACTGGAACATAGGTACATCTTCAGATCCAGCTCCCGCCGTACGCAGCTACATCAACATCCAACATCTGCACATAAGGTGCAGAAGTGTAGTATGAGTATAATCGATCCTATGTACTCAATAAGTAACAAACCTAACCTTAGGTTGAAAGTAGTGACGAGCTGGAGAAGGGTCAGGGTCCAACTCCAATAACAAACAACAATTCATAGCAATATGATAAAGATGGTACAAGAAATAATTCAGCTGGTTCACAGTTACGAAAAATAGGCATGCTTTTCAAGTATAACAGTAAATCCCAAGTCTTTCACCGAAAACCTCAAAAAATAGATGAATAAGTTTGAAAACTATGATTTTCCCAAAAAACTTTCAACAGTAAACGAGATGTTTCGTTTTTCAGATAGCATGAGGAAAATACATCTCTATGCCTACATGTGAATATACAGGTGAAATCATGTATGTCATCAAAAGTGGGTAGCATTATGAAATGCATCTCTATGCTTGTATCCCGAGCACGCATGTCAAATGCAATGCATCTTAATGATGAACTCATGTACTTACACTTTCTTAGAATACTCAATATCACTGTCTCGTATTCTCACTCATCATGCTCAGTACTCAGCACACTCAGTCACTTAGTACTGTACATGGCAGATCTAACCCAAACATAATAACTGCTAGAAACTGCACTTATTGGGGGGATGCAGACTCCAGAGGGGCTCCTTTAGCCCAAGCGCTATTATTCGCACGGACAACTCACGTGCTGCTCCGGCAAATCACATGCTATGATATTAATATCTGGATTCGCACGGACAACTCATGCGCTGCACGGACAACTCACGTGCTATAGTATCAATATCTGGATCCGCACAGACAAATCAAGTACTACACGGACAACTCACGTGCTATAGTATCATTATCTGGATCCACACGGATAACTCACGTGCTGCACGGGCAACTCACGTGCCATAGTATCAACAACCTCACAATCAAGCCTCAGCATCACTCAGTCATCAATCTCTCCATTCTCTCGAGCTCACAAATCTCATGCCAATCATCCCAAATAATGACAACATGTTGTGTCAACAAATGATAGTAGAGAGTGAGATATGATATGCAAATGAATGAATATGACTGAGTTTGTAACTGCAATTTAAGCAAATATCTCAACAACAAAAATGACCTCAGTGGGCCCAACAGAATAAGTATATAGCCTAAACATGATTTTTAACATAGATCACAGCTCAATTACTCTATCACGTAGAAATTTCATGGATAAAGACAAGATTGAGTAACTACACAGTACCATAGAATTAACCAAGCCATAATTCAGACAGTGCACGCCTACACGCCCTTCACTTAGCATGTGCGTCACTTCACACCAAACATATAACACGTATATTCAGGGATTCATACCCTCAACACCAACTTTAGAAGTGTTACTTACCTCAAACAAGCAATATTCAATATCGAGCAAGCCAAGCGATGCTCCAAAAATGCCATCCCTCGTGTGCCAACCTCCGAACGGCTCAAAAATGGCCAAAAGAAACTCAATTACATCAAATAATGCCAAAGGAAACAAACCCAATTGATAAAGGTAGAATCTTCAATCAAAATCCCAAAAATCAACCCCAAAGTCCAACCCAAGCTTGCGCCATGGAACCCGATGAAACTCAGAAAATCCGACAGCCCATTGAATTATGGGTCCAACCATAGTTAGTTTCACTCAAATCCGACTCTGAATCGATATTCAAAGCTCAAAAACTCACTCTATGAAACTTTAGGGTAAAACCCCCAAATTTTTCTTTAAATTCCATAATCCATTTACCAAAAACGAAGATAAAATCACGAAATATAATCACAAGTGAATCAAGAATGCTTACCCCAAGTCACATGGTGAAAATTGCTTCAAGAATCGCTTCAATCCAAGGTCTATAGCTCTAAATATGAACAAAACAACCAAACCCTCGATTTAAAAGCTTCTGCCCAGCCATTTTCGCTTTTGCGGACACATGAGCTGCTTCTACGACCTAACATTTGCGAGCCAATTCCCACATCCGCGGATCCACACTCAACATCCAGCCCTCGCACCTGCGGAACTTCTTCCACTTCTGCGCAATCGCAGGTGCGAGCCAAGGGTCCGTATTTGCGCTCCTTCCGCTTTTGTGATCAGCACCACCGCACCTGCAATGTCGCAGGTGCGCACAAAATACCCGCTTCTGCGGCCTCACGCTGGATACAAATTCTGCTTCTGCGCCTTTAGCTTCACACATGCGGCCATCGCACATGTGCCCACTGGTCCGCAGGTGCGATCACACCAGAACAGACCTGCCCAGCCTTAACAAAAATGATCCAAACCTCGTCTGAAACTCATCCGAGCCACTCGGGATCCCGTCGAAACATACAAACAAGTTTCAAAACACAACACTGACCTACTCGAGGCCTCAAATCACGTATACAACATCGAAACGATGAATCGCACCTCAAATCAAACTTAAATGAAGTTTTAACTTTTAACTTCCAAAACTCGCGCCGAAACATAACAAATCAACTCGGAATGAACTAAAATTTTTCACACAAACCCTAAATAACTAAATGAAGCTATTCTAATTTCTGGAACAACAATCCGAATCTGATGTCATCAAAGTCAACTTCCGGTCAAACTTATGAACTTTCCAATTCTTCAAATTTCTAACTTTCGCCAATTACCGCCGAATCCTTCCAGAAATATCCAATTGCAAATCTAGGTATATGCCCAAGTCCAAAATCACCATCCGGACCTAACGGAACCATCAAAATTTTGCTTTAGGGTCAAATTCACAGAAGCAAACTTGGTCAACTCTTCTAACTTAAAGCTTAAATCATGAAATTCATTCTTCCAAATCGATTTTGAATAACCTGAAAACCAAAACTGACGATTCACATAAGTCATAATATATCATATGGAGTTACTCGTGCTCTCAAACTACCATGCAAGTGCATATGCTCGAAACGATAGCGATCAGGATGGCTACACATGTTAGAGTAACTCAATTAAGGAAATAAAAGGAAACTACTTAGCAAAAATTAAATTTTTTAACATTTAGCCCGAGTACGCACTCGTCACCTCGTGTACACGGCCTTCACGTATTGTAATTTACCATAACAGTACCAAATCCTAAGGGGAATTTCCCCAACACAAGGTTAGACAAGTCACTTACCTCAAACCTCGCTCAATCAATCAATAAGAAGGCCTTTCCCTCGATTTTCCAACTCCGATCGTCTCGAATCTAGCCAAAATAATTTCATACTTAAATATAACTATAGGAAACTAATTTAAATAATAAATCTATGACTTTAGCAAAGAGTTGAAGGATCGCTCCAAAAATTCGACCCGGGCCCACGTCTCAGAAACGGAGCAAAATTACAAAACAAAACACCCATTCGATATCGGGTCCAACAATACAAGAATTATCCAAATCTGACCTCATTTGGCCTTTCAAAACTCAAGAATTTGGTCTAAGAACTTTACACATTTTCCCCAAAATTTTCAACCCAAAACCTTAACTAGATGAAAAAATTAAAGATAGATTAGTGGGAATTAATCAAAAACAAGTAAAAAATCCTTACCCAAATGTTTCCTCTGAAAAATACCTCAAAACCTCGCCTCAATCTGAGCTTTCAAAGTCCCAAAGTGAAAAATGAAACCAAATCCTCAACTTTCCCTATTTTTGCCCAATCAAACCGCATCTGCGACCCAAGAATCGCATTTGCGACACATAATCTACGAAAAAACCATCGCAGGTGCGGAAAATACTTAAGTCCAGGCTTCCACTCCTATGGATAAGGGCCCACATATGCGAGACCGCTTATGCAGGAATGGGATCGCACTTGCAACCACTGGCGCTTCTTGGCCCTTGCCATCGCAGATAGTTTCCCGCTTCTGCGACCACTGATGGGCATGAACAAACTCTCGCTTCTGCGACCAAGAGCTTACTTTTGCAAGGCCGCACCTGCGGCCAATCCTTCGTACGTGCGAAAATACCAGAACCGCCCTGCTACAACAGATTACCCAATTTGTTCTAGTCTCAATCCGAATCACACCCCGGGGCCCCGGGACCCCATCCGAATATACCAACAATTTCTAAAGCATCATAAGAACTTAGTTGAGCCTTCAAATCACATTATACAATGCTAAAAGCACGAATTGCACATCGATAGAACTTCTAATTTCTACATTCGACGCCGAAACTTATAATTTGGTCCGATTGAACCTCAAATTTTGCACACATGTCATAATTGACATTATGGACCTGGTCCAACTTCCGGAATCGAAATCCGACCCCGATATCAAAAAGTCTACTCTCGGTCAAACCTTCCAAAAATCTTCAGACTTTCTAACTTTCGCCAATTAATGCTGAAATGACCTACGGACCTCCAAATCAACATCCGGACACGCTCCTAAGACCAAAATCACCCTATGGAGCTATTGAAACCGTCAAAACTCCATTCTCAGGTCGTCTACACACAATTCGAACTACGATCGGCCCCTATAACTTAAACTTCCTATTTAGGGACTATGTGTCCCATTTCTCTCCGAAATCAAAAACCAAATCTCCCGGCAAGTCATATAACCACAGTACAACATAAAGAAGGCAAGAAACAGGAAGTCAGGAATAATACACTCAAAACAACTGATCGGATCATTACAAATGGTTGTAAACCTCTTAGTAGCATCAGAAAGTACAACAGAAGGTTCAGATGCTTGAAGATTACGATTGTTTGAGTGTATGGTAGAAATATCAAGAAGTCGTGGGACAAGAAAATCTAGGAAAAGATAGGAAAAAAAAGTATCGTCATTAAGAAATCTATCCTTTCGTTCTTTACTTGATTTTGTTACTATGTTTATATCATTTCTTGTTTATTTCTTTACTTAGTTACATGTTTTCCAAATATACGACACACATAAATTGTTTAATTATATTATTTGAGGCCCTTTCTTACAAATTTATTTAATTTAGTTTAAACACAAATTTTAGGTTAAACAGTTATAGAATAAAAAATTGAATTTGTTTATGAGGATGCGATATCGATTCTAGTGGTCATGATTAGGGTGGCAGACGGTTGGGTCGGGTCGGATATGGGCGGGTCAAAAATAGGTAATGCAAAAATGGATAAATTATGCGACCCAAACCATATTTAATATGGATAGAAAATGGATTAACCAATGGATAACATAGATATCCATATTGTCCATGGCTTCTTGAATATGATCACTCTTGGGAGAATTCCTAATCTCCCACACTTGAGGAACCCCAAACGTGAGTATTTACAAATGTAAAAGTTAAACCCATTGATTATCCATTTTTGAGTGGATAATATGGATTTTATCTATATTTGACTCATTTTAAAAAAGTTTATTATTCAACCCTTTTTTTGTGTGGATAATGTGGGTGGATAACTATTTTTAATCCATTTTACCACAACTAGTGTTGCACCAAACACACACAAAAGTATATGTGGTCATCAAGTAATAACGTCACGACCCAAAATCCACCTAATCGTGATGGCACCTGACCCCAGTGCTATGTAAGCCAAATATAGAATAATGAAACTCAAGTAAAAGACCAGTAATAACAATAATGAAAATAACTGAATTCTATACAGCATTCCAAGGACTAGTACTACAAGTCATATGCCACTATGATTTTCATTTACAAAACTAATATGAAGAATAAGTACAATATTTGTCTGAAGTTTACATAAACAGAATTGAAGTCATAAACTACCATGAACAATAGGTAGCTTGAATCTGGAACACCGGAACGTCTTCAATACAGTGCTTCCTCTCCCACAGCTACGCATCTCCAAGATCTGCACACAAGGTGAAGAAGTATAGTATGAGTACAACTGAACCCATATACTCAGTAAGTATCTTGACTAACCTTGGGGAAGTAATGACGAGGTTTTAAGTTAAAAAATACTCACTTATTATTAATACCTGTGCAGATGATAAGCAGAAAGAGCAATATGAGACAGAGAAAAGAATAATCACATAATAAATGAAATAAGAAAATAAATGAAAGAGGCCCCCAGAACATCATCACTTCTCACTCTCACAACACGATACGATAAGTAAAACCAACAACCAAAATACTACTACAATACAACCTCTCTGTTGCGGCGCGCAACCCGATCCCCCCTCCCCCCCACACATATATAATACCATTACGGCGTGCAACCCGATCCACATATATATATAATACCGTTGTTGTGTGAACCCGATTCACATATATATAATACTGTTGCAGCGTGCAACTCGATTCACACACCCCCCCCACACCCCATACATATATATATATATGTATATATATATATATTTATGTATGTATGTATGTATGTATATGAATATGTTCAACAACAACCAAGCACGAAATATTCACAATGTAACACCAACAAAATGAACGAGCTGATTTCAACAAGGAAATACAAACTCAGACAAGATAAGGTGGGCAACTCAGTACCTCAGAGCTAGTCCTTGAATATAATGACAAGGCTCCCACAAAGTGCACACACACAACTAGTCTGAAAGTCATCCATCTGGCTAAAGAAAATGAAATGAGTAAAGTTGTACGGCAAGTAAAAAAGGTATCAAGTAGAGGTGTGTAATAAGTGAAATCATGTAACAATTGGAGGCATATAGCAAGTAAAGGGATATAGTAAGTGAAGGCATATAACAGATCAAAGCGTCTAATAAGTAAATCACGTAACAAATAAAGGCATATAACATGTAAGGGCTAATAACAACTAAAGGCGTGAATTCGGTAAGGATATGTAGCAGAAGTAAATCAAGTAAAAGCGTAGGAATAACTATAACAGACAAGGTAGGAACATAGATATAATAGAATGAAGCCAAATAGGAAACACATCGATAACTACATAAAGAACACAAGCGTGAAAGTAATATACAAATACAACAAACATTAATAGAAACCAAGATATGGTGCATGTAAGTGTTTAACGAATGAGTAATCATAACAAAAATGCAACTCGCTTTTTTTAACACAGAAACAACCAACCAGCCAATCTTATTTCAAACCGCACGACAATATTCATTATGCCAACATCATATCAACCGCACAGAAATATCTATCGTGCCAAACATTGACCTAAGGCCCCAATCATCATCTCTTATTATGGATAAAAAGCTCAAGTAACATGACAATAATAGGTATAGATGGGTGTTCGTGATGCTATAGTCAAATTAAGTATGTAAACAATCTTAAAAATAACACATTAAATCCTTTTAATATGTCATACGTTCTAACATAGTTAATTAAATTCACTAGTCATAAAATTAATGAAGCATAAGTCAAGGAATCACGAAGTTTAACAAGACACAAAGAAGCATATAATTCCCCCTCCCGAGCATGGAAACCCTGACACATGTATATACGCTTGTCACCTCGTATATGAATTACCCCCGCATGCAGCAAACAATATCATTTAGTAGGAAAAATTCCCTCAACAAAGCTAGGCAAGACACTTACCTCATTCTAGAATAATTTCCATAATCCAATACCATCTCCCTTAGAAATACTCCTCAAAACGATCAAAACCTAGTCAAATATCATCTAAGGAAGTCAAATAATGCTAAAGGAAGCATCCCCAATCAATAAAGGTTCAATCTTAGCCAAAATCTCAAAAGTTAACAAAAGTCAACCCGGGCTCATGTGGTCAAAATCCAAAATTAATACCAAATCCCGATTACCCATGCACCCCGAGCCCGGATATGTAATTTATTTCAAAATACGACTTCAATTTAAGGTCTAAATCTTACTTTTACAAAATTCCTAAATTCTATCGAAACTCCCTAATTTCTGCCTTGAAATACATTGATTTGATGATTAAATTCATGAAAAAGTAATTTAAATTGATTGAAAGAAAGTTGAGGTTACTAACCAATGAGTTTGGGAAGAACATTCTCTTCAAACATCGCCTCTATAGAGTCTATTGTGTCGCAAATGCGACAGACTAATCACAAATGCGGAGCCCCCTTGTTCGCAAATGCGAAATGCCCATCCCCAACTCATTTTTGCAAATGTGAGCCATCCCTCGCAAAATTAATGCTCACATTTGCGAGCACAACCTTGCAAATGCGAGATCTGAAGGTTCATCACACCAGCTGTTCATCAGCTTCACCAAAAACATGCGTAACCCATCCGAAACTCACTCGAACCCCAAAGGCTCCAATCCAAAAATTCACACAAGTGTAAAATCATACAAACTCGTTCGCTATCTCAAATCATCAAAATAACATCAAATATCAAGAATCGATCATTAAAACTCAAGATTTCAAGTTCAAACTCATTTTCCAAAAAATTTCACATAATGCGCCGAATTGGCCTCGGGTCTCCCGGAACCACCCCACCAAACATATGTACAAGTTCAAAATCATCATATACGAATCTACCAAAATCATCAAACCCCCGAGCCGAGGTCGTTTACCAAAAACCTTGACCTTGGTCAACTTTAATCATTTTTGAAGTCAAAAATCACATTTTCTTTAAACATTCACATTTAGTTTTTTCGAAAATCAACACGGACCACGCACACGAGTCATAAATCATCAAAAAAAGCTAGGAAAGGTCTCAGAATGCAGAAAAAGAAGCTAGTACTCAAAATGACTGGTCGGGTCGTTACATTTTCCCCCACTTAAACATATGTTCATCTTCGAGCGTGCCAAGAGTCATTCCAAAGCCGTCAATTAGCTGAATGAATGCATCATACCCATACCCATGAGTGATCCCGTGCCATCTCAGTCCATATAAGTCCATGAACATAATCCCGGTTGAACATTTTTCCTTCGACCTTAGCCCCACAGGGCGTGGAACCAAACTTCAGAATCCGGAATCTCCTCTAAGATCCGATCCTTGTATATATACACCGTATCAATCTCAACAAGCTGCATCAAGCTACCAAGATCAAACCGCATGATGTACGACATAACTCATGTACTCATAGCAATAACTTCTTACCACATGAGCTGCTCATCACCGAACCTGGTACTGGTAATATACTTTATATCAAATAGTAGCTCGTTTCAAACCCTCACAACACTTCCAATGATGAAAGAACCATGCAGAAACTCATAACCACCCATGAACTCAATAAGTCGTGGAGTTCTCTCGTTTGACAAGCACCATGGCCAAATATCGAGCTGACTAGTGACATTCTTCTTCCAAACATGCTTTATCCCAACACGATTGCTACAATTCTAGGTTGTTCAACTGGCAAGTCATGTTAAAAGCCACATGGAACCTCACATAATGCGGTCCGTACACCAAGCAAGAAATAACTCAAATATATCCAAAAATGAAAATAAACACGATAAGAGGACTATCTAACAAATGCAAAAAATATAACAAAAGCATAATTTCATGAACTCATCCCACAAAGGAAAAACAAAACCAAAACAATGACACAAAGAAGGGTATCCCGTATAACTTCGTTGCGGCGCGCAATCCGATCCCAAAAAAATCAATCCTATATGAGCCCTAATGCTCGTTCTCACTAAGATCATGTGCGTCAACTCTAGCACGATACAGTGAACAAGTATAATTGTGCGAAGATTAATAGGCATAATACAGTATAGAAAAAGGCAAGCACAACTAAGGTGGAATAAGAAAATCAACATTGCAAGAGCCATCTTGCTCATATATCACCATAAGGCCTAACCAGGATTACAACATGCGTTCGAATAATAAAGTAGCTTCACTACCCATCATAGCATAAGAGAGAAACACGTAACATAGACTAGGGTACGACTAACATTCATTATGCCCGATGCTATACCTACGGTAACAGTTGCATTACAGTATCCAAAATCGACCCGATAGAGAATAAACATTCTCATTAGGCCTACAAATAGCCCCCAAACCAATTTCGACAGCTCAAGCCATAAATTAATATCAAGTATAAATAGGCTCCGAGTATTATCATGCAAGATTTATGCCGAGGTCGTACGGCCCGATCCAGAAATATACTGTGTTCACAGCCGAGGGTCTAATGGCACGAATCTTAGATGTATTTATTAACCTGCCGAGGCGAACGACCCTCTCCCATGAGAGTAGAGGAATTACCTCGCTCGCGGAAATACTTGCAACACGAGTGAACATAGATATCTCAAAGTTATTATAAAATTGTTCAGTTCTTCCCAAACATGCGAAATCCAAACTGGGGATTTTAAATTTAAAAATCCTTAGACCCCGGTTCTATTTAAGACAATTAATAACCGTAATCAACATAACATTGTAAACAATGCATGATGTAGATCTAAGACTACCCGGACATCACATGAAATATAGCAACGCACGGACCCTCGTCACCTAGTGCGTACGAAGCTCCCGACACAAGTAATTTACAACAAAAATACACCTAAGGGGATGAGTTCCCTCTTACAATGTTAGGCAAGAGACTTACCTTGTCTCAAACCTCGCTTTCCGGTCTCAAATTCTCTCTAAAGCCTCAACTCGGTGCCGAAGAATCCAAAACTAGTCAAACGTTGTATAAATAAATCAATATCTGTTCCAAAGTTCATAATTTAACTATTAGAGTAATTACCCAACCCAAATTGAAAGATTCTTAAAATTCACCCCTGGGCCCACGTGCCTGGATTCCGGAAATTTTCGAAGAAAGTTGTTATCCATAACCTCATGAACTCAAATATATAATTTTCACTCAATCCCATAACCATTTTGATGGGTAAATCCAATTTTTATCAAAACCCAGGGTTATTCATCTAAACCCATGATTTTCACAAATTTACATGTTAAAACCTACCCTTAATCTATGTATTTAACTCACATTGGATAGAAATTACTTACCTCCAAATCACTAGGTGAAAGCCCCTCTCAAGAAGCTCTAAAATCGCCTAAAAGGTGAGAGAAATAGGTTAGAAATGGCTTAAGTCCCGTAATAAATGAAGCCTTCTGCCTCCAGGACTTTCGCATCTGCGGTCACTGGGCCGCATCTGCGGCACCGCTTCTGCGGAATTTCCCAGGCCCAGCACTACCCACTTCTGTGGGCGGGTCACTGCTTCTATGGTCCCACTTATGCGGATGGTCATGCGCACCTGCGGCCCAATCGCACCTTCGGGCTAGTCATTGCAGAAGCGAGGCCGTTTCTGCGCATGCTTTTCCGGTTCTGCGACCTCTTGCCAAATGCCCCAAAGATGCTTTTACGGCCACAAGCTCGCATCTGCAGGATCGTACCTGCAGCCATAAGCTCGCAGGTGCGGGCACACCAGAACTGGTGCACCAGCAGCCCTTTTGAGTCCTATTTCGATCCGTGCATAGTCCGGATTGCACCCGAGGCCCCCTGAGGCCTCGTCCAAACATACCAACAAGTTTGTAAACATAAAACGGACTCGCTCCCTTAGAATGCGGAAACAACATCACAACTAAGAATCACACCCTAAAACAAATCGAATTAATATATGAACCTCAAGTTCTTCCAACTTACTCCGAGAGCCGAAATATACCTAAACTACTCGGAATGACACCAAATTTTGCGTGCAAGTCTTAAATCACCATACAAAACTAATCCCAGGCTCAGAATCCTAAACGGACTTCGATAACACCAAAACCTACTCCAAACCAGATTTAAAGAACTTTTTAAGACTTCAATAAGCGAACTTTCAACATTAAGCGCCGAAATGCTCTAGGGTCATCCAAAACCCGATCCGAACATACGCCCAAGTCCAAAGTCATCATACGAACCTATTCGAACCGTCAAATCCCGGTTCCGACGTTGTTTACTCAAAATGTTGACCAAATTCAAACTTAGCCTTTTAAAGCCAAACCAAGGAACCAAGTATTCCGATTTTGACCTGAACCTTTCCAAATCCCGAGCTAACCATCTCCGCAGTTCATAAAACACTAAGAGCACATACAGTGAGTCTTATTTTGGGGAACGGGGATATAGACAGCAAAACGACCGGTTGGGTCGTTACATTCTCCACCTCTTAAACAAACGTTCGTCCTCAAATGGGTCTAGAATCACACCTGGAGTGCTGAATAGGTATGGATATCTGCTTTGCATGTCCCCCTCGGCCTCCCAAGTCGCCTCCTCGACTAGTTGGCCCCTCCACTGAACCATTACCGCAGAAATCTTCTTGGACCTCAACTGGCGAACCTGCCTATCAACAATGGCAACTGCCTCCTCCTCGTAACCCAGGCTCTCATCTAAATAAACCGTGCTGAAGTCTAACACATGCGACCTGTCGGCATGATACCTCCGGAGCATAGACACGTGAAAAACCGAATGAACTCCCGAGAGACTGGGAGGAAAAGTAAGCTCATAAGCAACCTCCCCAACTCGCCTCAACACCTCAAATGGACCTATAAACCTTGGGCTCAACTTGACCTTCTTCCAGTACCTCATGATTCCCTTCATCGACGAGACTTTCAGGAGAACCTTCTCGCCCACCATAAATGATAAATCACACACCTTCTGGTCTGCGTAACTCTTCTGTCTGGACTGTGCTGTGCGAAGCCGCTCCTGAATCAACTTTACCTTTTCCAAGGCATCCTTCACTAAATTAGTACTATATAACTTAGCCTCGCCGGGCTCAAACCATCTGATGGGCGAACGACATCGCCAACTATATAAAGCCTCAAATGGAGCCATCTCGAAGCTGGACTGATAACTACTGTTGTAAGCAAAATCGGCCAAAGGCAAGAATCGATCCTACTACCCTCGGAAGTCAATCACACATGCTTTGAGCATATCTTCCAAGATCTGAACTGTTCCCTCTGACTGCCCATCTGTCTGCGGATAAAGGGCTGTGCTGAGCTCTACCCGGGTCCCCCAACTCACTCTGTACTTCCCTCCAAAAATGCAAAGTAAACTGAGGGCCTCTATATGATATAATGGAGACAGGCATACTGTGTAACCGAACAATCTCCTGAATGTAAATCTGAGCCAACCTCTCTGAAGAATAAGTGGTAACAACCGGAGTGAAGTGCTCCGACTTGGTCCACCTATCAACAATGACCCAACCTGCATCAAACTTCCGCAATGTCCGCGGCAATCCAACTACAAAATCCATCATAATGCGCTCCCATTTCCACTCAAGTATAACCATCTGTTGGAGTAGGCCACCTGGCCTCTGGTGCTCGTACTTAACCTGCTGTTAAGGCACCTCGCTACATACTCAACTATGTCCTTCTTCATCCGCTGCCACCAATAATGCTGCGAAAAGTCACGATAGATCTTCGTAGCACCTGGATGAATAGAATACTGGGAACTGTGTGCCTCCTATAGGATCTTCTCCCTCAAGCCATCAACATTAGGAACACATAAGCGACCCTGGAGTCGCAGAACACCATCCTCACCGAAAGTAACCTCCTTGGCACCACCTTTCAGTACTGTCTCTCTGAGAACCAACAGGTGCAGATCATCAAACTGGCGAGCCTTGATCTGCTCGAATAGTGATGGGCGACAACGCATGCAAGAACTCAGCTGGGCTCTGAAATATCCAACCTCACAAGTCTGTTAGCCAAGGACTGAATGTTTAAAGCTAGTGGCCTCTCTCTGCTGAATGCTAAACTACCCATACTCTCTACCTTTCTACTTAAGGCATCCGCAACTAAATTTGCCCTGCCCAGATGATAAAGGATGGTAATATCATAATCTTTTAGTAACTCAAGCCACCTGTGCTGCCTCAAATTGGGATCCCTCTACTTGAACAAATGCTGCAAGCTGCGATGATCGGTGTAAACCTCACAGGACACCCCATAAAGATAATGCCTCTAGATCTTAAGAGCATGAACAATCGCTAGCAACTCTAAATCGTCTATAGGGTAATTCTTCTCGTGTCGCTTCAGCTGTCGTGAATCATATGCAATAACTCGCCCCTCCTGCATCAATACACAACCCAAGCCAACGCGTGAAGCGTCGCAAAACACTGTATGCATCCCTGAACCAAAAGGCAACACTAACACTGGTGCTGAAGTCAATGCAGTCTTGAGCTTCTGGAAGCTCGCCTCACAATCGTCGGACCATCAGAATGGAGCACCCTTCTGGGTCAACCTAGTCAAAGGTGCTATAATAGATGAGAAGCCCTCCACAAACCGACGATAATAGCCTGCTAACCTCAAGAAGCTCCTGATCTCATTCGCTGTAGTAGGACGAGGCCAAATCTGAACTGCCTTGATCTTCTTGGGATCTACCTTAATATCCTCATCTGATACAACATTCCCAATAATGCCACAAAATCTAACCAGAACTCACACTTGGAGAACTTAGCGTATAGCTTCTGTTCCCGCTAGGTCTGAAGCACCACTCTCAAATGTTGCTCGTGCTCCTCCATGCTATTTGTGTAGATCAAAATGTCATCAATGGAGACAATAACAAAGGAATCAATATATGGCCTGAACACACGGTTCATCAAATCCATAAATGCCACCGGGGCGTTATTCAAATCAAAGGACATCACTAGAAACTCATAATGGCCATATCTAGTCCGAAAAGCCGTCTTCAGAACATTAGAATCCCGAATCTTCAACTGATGGTACCCCGATATCAGGCCGATCTTGGAGAACACCCTAGCACCCTACAACTGGTCAAATAAATCACCAATACACGACAACGAGTACTTGTTCTTAATGGTAACTTTGTTCAAGTGGCGGTAGTCGATGCACATTTGCATAAGTCCCATCTTTCTTCTTCACAAATAACACGGGTGCACCCCAAGGCGACACACTCGGTCTGACAAACCCCTTTGCTAGCAATTCCTCAAGTTGTTCTTTTAGCTCCTTCAACTCTTTCGAAGCCATGAGGTAAGTGGGATAGAGATAGGCTGGGTACATGGAGCCAAATCAATACAGAAATCGATATCACAATCTGCTGGCATGCCTAGAAGATCAGAAGGAAACACATCGGAGAACTCCTGGACCACGGGCTCTGAAGAAATTGCCGGAGTCTCTGTCGTAGTATCCCGAACATAAGCTAGATAAGCCAAACACCACTTCTCGACCATGTGTCGAGCCTTCAAAAAAGAGATAACCTGACTAGATGCACTGACGGACGAACCCCTCTACTCTAATCTAGGCAACTCTAACATCGCCAAGGTAACGTCTTGGCATGGCAATCAAGGATGGGGTGGTATGGAGACAACCAATCCAAGCTCAGGATGACCTCAAAGTTGGTCATATCAAGCAACAAAAGATTCGCTCGGGTCTTATAACCACAGAAAGTAATAATGCAGGACCAGTAGATCCGATCCACAATAACAGAATCGCCCACTAGAGTGGACACATAAACAGGACTACCAAAGGACTCCCGGGTAACACCTAGGAAATGAGCAAACAGAGATGAAACATACGAATAGGTAGACCCTAGATCAAATAGTACCGAAGCATCCGTACCACAGGCACTGGAACACCCCGAGGAGGTGGCGGTGCTGGATAAGTGGGCCTGCTAGGCTGACCCCTCACGAATTGACCCCTGCCCCTAGCCAGGGCACCACTGAACTCTCCGGAATATCGAAACCGCTTGTCCCTCGTCACCTGCTCTCGACTCTGCTGACGGACACCCTCGATCCTTCGTTCTATCTCCACAACTAGCTCATAAGAAGTCCCCATCTCAACCTCTTGGGCCATAGTGGCCTGGCGACCAGAGTGCAAACCTGCAACAAACCTCCACACTCTCTCTGTATCGATCGAAAGTATCATAAGTGCATGGTGAGACAACTCAGAGAATCTCGCCTCATAATCAATCACCGACATCTGGCCCTGCTGGAGCTGCTCGAACTGAAATCGCAACGCTTCCCTCTGAGAGGGTGGAATATATTTGTTAAGAAGAGGCGTGCGAAATTGTCCTATGTCATGGGAAGAACCTGCTGGTCTGTTGAGAAGATAAGACTGCCACCATCTACATGCCCTGCCCTCCAGCTGAAAGGTGGTATCCACCCCATGGGACTCAAATATCCTCATGTTGTGCAGTATGTCCCTGCACCGATCAACAAAGTTCTGAGGCTCCTCATGTCGCTCACCTCCAAAGACAGGAGGATGTAGCTTGGTCCATCTGTCCAATAGCCTCTGCAGATTTCTGGTCGCAGCTGGTATGGGTTCAGGTATAGTTGCTGCAACTGGCTGAGCTCCGCCCATGTGTAGTATGCCCGTGGTTTGATATACGACAGCTGCATGCCTTGGAGCCTGGGTGATAGGGGTCTGTGCTCTCCCTCCCGCCTATGATGTGGCTGGGTCTACTGAAAATAAACCAGCCTGAGTAATAGAATCCATGAACCGTAGCATGCGGCCCATGACCTCCTGGAATCCCGGTGTGGACATGAAATCCACCGGGGCTGGCTCTGCTGTAGGAACCTCGCCCTGCTCCTCAATAATAGGATTCTCTACTTAATCCACTGGCGCCATAGCTGGGGCAACTCTAGGATGTCCTCGTCCTCTACCAAGATCTGGAGCTCTCCCTCGGCCTCTACCTCGGCCTCTAGAAACAGGGGGAGCAACTCCATGATCGGGTACATCTGCTGCGCGTGTTCTCACCATCTGTGAGAGAATAAGAGAAAGATACTTAGCACAACATCAACTGCACGATATGAGATGAAGAAAGAGTAGTTTTCTAACACTCTATAGCCTCTTGAAGATAAGTACGGACGTCTCCGCATTGATCCACAAGACTCTATTAGGCCTGCTCATAACTTGTGAGACCTGCGTGAACCTAGTGCTCTGATACGATGTTGTCCGACCCAAATTCCGTATAGGCCGTGATGGTTCCCAACGACGTCGCTAGGCAAGCCAACGATACACTAACCATGTGTATATTCTTTTTACATTTTAGAAATTGTTGATTTTTAATCATTAAATAAGTGAAAGATAAGGAAATTTAATAAAATAAAGTGTAACCAATTATAAGATCAAGTGTGGTGAAATAAATACTCAAAATAATCAAGTGTCTCCTAGAAAAAACAAAATCCAAGACCTGATGTTACAAGTGTATGAGCTACTAGTAGAATATACAAAACACTAAGCTACTGTCTGAAATAAAGTAGACAAAAAGCAAAACACACAAAAAAAAAAAAAACTTCGGGTGCTGCAGAATAGACTCGGGAAGCAGCTCACCGCTAAGTCTTAGAGTATCAAGAGTGCGCTCAAGGATAACCACCAGATGCACTTGCCTCAGAACCTGCACGGTTAGTGCAAAAGTGTAGCGTGAGTACATAAACAACATGTAGCCAGTAAGTATCTAGTCTAACCTCGAAGAAGCGGTGACAAGGGGTCGACATAGACACTTACTATGGGCTAACAATAAAATACAAGAATTATAAATAAGCATGGATTATGTAAATAAATAATACAACTCAATAACAAGCAGTGAATAATAATTCCTTCACCAATAATAAATTCCAAGTCAAATCCTGTCATTTAAATAATTATAAGCGCTCAAGCCATAAATTAATATCAAATATAAATAGGCTCCGAGTATTATTATGCACGATTTATGCCGAGGTCGTACGGACCGATCCATAAATATACTGTGTGGATTGCCGAGGGTTGAATGGCACAAACTACAGATGCATCTATTAACCTGCCGAGGCGAACGACCCACTCCCATGAGAGTAGAGGAATTTACCTCGTCGAGGAAATACTTGAGACGCTAGTGAACATAGATTTCTCAAAGTTATTATAAAATTGTTCAATTCTTCCCAAACATACGAAATCCAAACTGGAGATTTTAAATCTAAAAATCCTTAATCCCAGTTCTATTTGAGACAATTAATAAGCGTAATCAACATAACAGTGTAAACAAAGCATGATGTAGATCTAAGACTACCCGGGCATCACATGGAATATAGCTACGCATGGACCCTCGTCACCTAGTGCGTACGTAGCTCCTCACACAAGCAATTTACAACATAAATACACCTAAGGGGATAAGTTACCTCTTACAAGGTTAGGCAAGAGACTTACCTTGTCGCAAAGCTCGCTTTCCGATCTCAAATTCTCTTTAAAGCCTCAACTCTGTGCCGAAGAATCCGAAACTAGTCAAATGTTATATAAATGTTAATATATGTTCCAAAGTTCATAATTTAACTATTAGAGTAATTACTTAACCAAAATTAGAAGATTCTTAAAATTCACCCCCGGGCCCACGTGCCCAGATTCCAGAAATTTTCGAAGAAAGTTATTACCCATAATCTCATGAACTCAGATATATAAGTTTTACTCAATTCCATAACCATTTTTTTAGGTATATCCTATTTTTATCAAAACCTAGGGTTATTCCTCTAAACCTATAATTTTCATAAATTTACATGTCAAAACCTACCTATAATCTATATATTTAACTCACATTGGATAGAAGTTACTTACCTCCAAATTACTAGGTGAAAACCCCTCTCAAGAAGCTCCAAAATCGCCCAAAAGGTGAGAGAAATGGGTTAGAAATGGCTTAAGTCCCATAATAAATGAAGCCTTCTGGCTCCAGGACTTTCGCATCTACGGGTCACTGGGCTGCATCTGCGGCACTACTTCTGCGAAATTCTCGAGGTCCAACACTGCTCGCTTCTGCGGACGAGTCACCACTTCTCTGGTCCCGCTCGGATGGTCAAGCGCACTTGGGGCCCAATCGCACCTACGGGCTACTCATCGCAGAAGCGAGGCCGCTTCTGCGGCCACAAGCTTGCATCTATGGGCTCGCACCTACGTCCATAAGATCGCAGGTGCGGGCACACCATAACTGGTGCACCAACAACCCTTTTGAGTCCTAAGTCGATCTGTGCATCGTCCGAATTGCACCCGAGGCCCCTTGAGGCCTTGTCCAAACATCCAACAAGTTTGTAAACATAAAATGGACTCGTCTCGCACCCTCAGAACACGGAAAATAACATCACAACTAAGAATCACATCCCAAACCAAATCAAATCAACTTATGAACTTCAAGTTCTTTCAACTTACTCCGAACGCGCCGAAACGTACCTAAACTACTTAGAATGACACCAAATTTTGCGTGCAAGTCTTAAATCACCATACGAAACTATTCCTAAGCTCAAAATCTTAAATGGACCTCGATAACACCAAAACCTACTCCAAACCAAATTTAAAGAACTTTTTAAGCCTTCAATAAGCCAATTTTCAACATTAAGCGCCGAAACACTCCCGAGTCATCCAAAACCCCATTCGAACATACGCCCAAGTCCAAAATCATCATACAAACCTATTCGAACCGTCAAATCTCGGTTCCGAGGTCGTTTACTCAAAAATATTGACCAAAGTCAAATTTAGCCTTTTAAAGCCAAACTAAGGAACCAAGTGTTCTGATTTCGACCCGAACCCTTCGAAATCCTGAGCTAACCATCCCCGCAGATCATAAAACAGTAAGAGTACATACGGGGAGTCTTATTTAGGAGAACGGGGATCCAAAAAAAAAAATGACGG